>JAJLWQ010000364.1:28535-61507 GCA_030570875.1 Citeromyces matritensis
TTGGTGGTCTAGACTCTGACCCTCACTTAGCTATTTAATAGCTTTTATTTATACCTTATTTAATTATTTATAGTCTCTTCAATTGCAGCATCTTTTTATTATGTGGTGATCGTCATTTCATTTCTGCTGCTGCAACCCCCATCTCCCTTTTTGCCCATTATAAGGATTTATGTTGTAGTAGGTAAGTGCAATATTATGAGGCTTTAATAAACATGGCTGACACGATGTATGTCGTATGGGCATAACATCAACCAATAACATCTCTCTCTGGAAACCTCTTCAGGCAATAGATATAAACGAATAGCCAGAACAACTGAGTTTTGAAAGGGGTTGATTTCATTGACCCGGTATTGTATTGACCACCCTCTTTACCTCAGTCAAGAAAGGGTATTAACAGTTCCTCAATAGGGGTCAGTCATCTAAAATTTTTCGTAACTCAAGAGGTAGCTCACCAGGATCTGCATCCTGATGATGGAATTCTATACAAGTCTGATTAATCTTCAAAATAGCGTCTGAAATTTCCATACATTGGTCACACAATCCAACTTCCACCGAGAGCTTGGCTATTGTTATAAGCGGCTGGACTAGTTTCAAATAATCGTGGTTCACCTCGTTCAGATCTGCGTCGGGCTTATTCCCTTCAGCTTTCTCTCTGCGAAAAATTTTCCACTCTTGACGATGGCATTCTGTGCTTTGCGGATCAAAGCCACTATGAACCAGGTTTCGGGTTGGTTCCGTCAATGCTCAGAGTCCTAAATACAAGCTTATCGCACCGAGATACTGCCTCAGATCCGTCAAGATTTCAGCTACAGAGAGGACAGGTCTTTTGCTTGGAATACATTGCAACATGCTCAGACGAAGATGATCAAGCATTGCGCTTACCGCCAAGTGCATGATAAAAGACAATGGAATGACGAAAAGGACGGAAAGACAGAGTGTTTCTGTGAGATATATGAGATGTACATGTAGAAGTACCATCTCTTGGCATCAATTGACATGTAAATGACAGATTGGAATATAAATAGGAGCTCGTCCTATGTGTTCCGGGCCGGCATTCGGGATTATATAGTCTGCAATAAACAGCTTATTGAACAAATAACCGACCCAAACGATGTCCTCTGAACTCGCTAGTGCACTAAATGACCTCAACATCAGGTCTCACCTAGCAGCTCTTGCCATGGGCGTAATGAGGTGCAATTAGGCATATTCAGGCATATTCAGGCATAATAAGGCATCATAAGGCACAATAAGGCACATGCAAGGGCACACGAAAAAGGCATACAATAGCATACAAAGGCTGAAAAAGAGGCACAAAGGGCAAAAATAGATACACCTAAAACTCTTTCAAAGTCATCCACCTATTAATGTCAGACTCCCGATGACGAGGTTCAGTTTAATCTCAAGATCATCTCCTCCGCTTCGCTTCAGAGATAAGTCCAATTATATAACATTATAAATTACTACACACTCAATCAAGATCATCATCAATGATCGCATCGTTATCAGCATCATCGCTCCAGTCGTCAACGTCAACGTCCATCAGTTCAGAATCATCCATCTGGTGGTTTGGCTCGACGATCAGACCCTTTTGTCCCAACTTGACATGCGCAATCTCCTTGTCCTTGATCTGACCTCTGAGAAGCATCACCGCTAGTGGGTTCAGAAGCTCGTTTTGAATCAGCCTGTTCAGCGGTCTGGCTCCAAGGTCAGAACTGTATCCGTTCTTACAAAGGTAGTCCAGTGCGTCTTCGCCAATGTCGAGTTTGAGATTCTTGCCATTGGCTTCAAATCTCTGTTCGAGTTCCTTGATTCTGATGCGCACAATCTTGGAAATCGCGTGTCTGGACAGTCTGTTGAAAACAACGGTGGCGGCGATTCTGTTGAGAAACTCTGGTCTAAAGTGCTGTCTGACGGCAGACATGACGAGGTTCTTTGTCTCGTCCGAAACCTTGGACCCTTTGGACGCGTTGATGTACTCTGCGCCGAGGTTCGAGGTCATAATCACAATGCAGTTGGAGCAGTTGATGAGCGACCCATTGGAAGCGGTGATTCTTCCATCGTCTAGCATCTGCAGCAGAACGTTCAGAACTTCAGGAGCAGCTTTCTCAACCTCGTCAAACAAAACAACAGAGTACGGATGGCGAGCGAGCTGGTTGGTGAGTAATCCTCCCTCTTCGTAGCCAATGTATCCGGAAGCGGCTCCCAGTAGCTTTGACACAGACCACTTTTCGGTGAGTTCTGAGCAGTCGATTCTGATCATGGCACGCTCGTCGGAAAACAGGAAACCGGCCAATTTCTTTGCCAGTTCGGTCTTACCCGATCCGGACAGACCGAGAAAGAGAAAAGAGGACGGCTGGTGAGGATTGGCCAAACCAGACCTATTGAGTCTAATGGCGTTGGACACAGCCTTGACAGCTTCTCCTTGTCCCACCACAGCAGATGAGAGCTCTCTCTCCATAGTGATGAGCTTGGCGTTTTCGGCTTGGGTCAGTTTACTCACTGGGATACCTGTGAGTCTGGCCGCGGTTTCAGCCACTTCCTCTGAGCCAACCACATTCTTAATCATCGAGTTGGCACTCAAATTTTCCTCTTCTTCAGCCACTTTTTGTTCTAAATCGGCAATCTTCTCACGCAAGTCCGGAATGGCAAAGTAACGGAGATCGGCCGCGGTAGCGGTATCGTGTCTTCTTTCAGCGTCCTGCGCCTTGATTTCGAGCTCGTCCATGCGTTTCTTTGCCGCTGTCAGCTCCTCATGCCCGGCTCTCTCCTGGTTGAAACGCTCTCTCAGAGGCTCAAGCTCTTCAAGAAGGTTTTGCTTTCTCTGTTTGGCCTGTTCGAGTCGTTCTCCAGTCACTTTGTCGGCGTTAGCGTCTCTCTCTAAAGCTTTAATTTCCACTTCCAAGAGGTGAAGCTCTCTTTCCAAGTTATCCAGCTCTTCCGGTTTAGAGTCCCTCGCCACAGCAACAGCCGCAGCAGACTCGTCAATGAGGTCAACGGCAGAGTCGGGAAGTTTCCTTGAAGTGAGGTACCGCGAAGCCAGTTGAGCAGCAGTAACCAAACTACTGTCAATGATTCTCACTCCGTGGTGAAGCTCGTACTTGGGAGCAAGTCCTCTTAGGATGGCGATAGTCTCCCTGATGGTGGGCTCACGAACATCGATTCTCTGGAACCTTCTGCTGAAGGCTCCGTCCTTTTCGATATACTTCCTAAACTCGGTGATGGTTGTAGCTCCGGCAACCTTCAACTGTCCCTTGGCAAGAGCGGGTTTCAGCAGGTTGGCAGCATCCGATTTACCGTCTCCCATAAGCATGTGGATCTCGTCGATAAAGAGAATAATCATAAGAGGAGACTTCTCAATGTCATTCAAAACTCCCTTGACACGCTCTTCAAACTCTCCCTGGTACTTTGCACCAGCTTTCAGAGCTCCCAAATCCAAAGCGTACAGTTTGGAGCCGTGCAGCACATTGGGCACATCGTCGTCAATGATTCTCTGTGCAACAGCCTCAATGATACTGGTTTTACCCACACCAGGGTCACCAATCAAGCAAGGGTTCGATTTGGTTCTTCTGGCCAAAACACGAATGCAACGACGAATTTCCTCCTCCCGCCCAATGACAGGATCTATCTTGCCCTCTCTGGCCTGTTCCGTGAGATCGATGGCGTACTTTGAGAGAAACTCGTACTGCTGGTCGGAGTCTGCTTGTCTGGAGTCGATCCTCTGACTTCCTCTCAAAGCGGAGATTTGTGCTTTCAAAGCATCAACTCCAATACGAGAGTCTTTCAAAATCTGCTTAACGGTAGGATCCTCCAAAAGGGCAAGCAAGATGTGGTCCTGCCCCAAATAGCTATCCTTTTGTTGGTCCCTGATCTTGACAGCAGCGTTGAGAACTGTAGCTGTCGAGCTACTCATCGGCACGTCGTTGGGTGCCGGCGTCTGCGATGGCAGTTTGAGCAATTGTCTGTTCACGTTGCGCTCAAAGTCGGCCCACTCGAATCTGCCCTTTTCAATCAGGGTTTTCAAGTAGGGCGACGTGTCGTTGTCGGTTGGGGTCATCGCAGCCAACAAGTGCAACGGAACGATTTGTGTGTGGTTGTTGTCCTTGGCTAGTTTGGTAGCATTGGTGATGATTTGCAATGCTCTGTCTGTGAATTGTGATTCTTCCATTTTGTGATGGATGGTGGACCGATCGCCCTATATATAGAGTGTGTGGTGATTTTCTCGGATGTTCTGGAAAGTGCTGCAAGTTGATGCAAGGTGGTGCGTCGAAAGTTCTGGAGGTGCATGGAAGGTTCTGGAAGGTTCCCTCTGAAGCGTAGCGGAAGAGATGATTTTGATTTGTGGCGACATCATAGGGTTTCTTTTTTCATTCTATATAGTTGTCTTATGATCAATTTGTCTGAATTGATCTATGACGGAAAAGGCTGGTTGTAAATTGAAGAAAGATGGTGGACAGAAATTATCCTTGGTCACGGGTGACACGGTTTGCACACCATAAAGAATAGCGTTGGTCGGTGTACGTCACTTAAAGTAAGGCCTCATTTTTTCATGTGTACAATCATGCTGCGACTGAAGACTGGTTAGAGTTCAACCATTATGTCTTTGATGTTTTGTTTATCTATGCAGCTGTATCTATGATTATATGTACTTTCTTCTCTTTGTTTCTACCTTGATTATCATAAGTACCGACATGAGCACAGACTCTACAGAATTGACTGACTATGCTTTCGATATTAAAAAGGCTGAGGTTGCTTCAATTGACTTCGGGTTGACCAATATCCACTACCCTCAAGAGTCAGAGAATCACTAAAAGCAGAGAACCTCTCCTCTTGAGAGCTTGGGAAGTACTCTGCATTGTTGAAGATTCTTGCATACCCCCCATCAACAAACTCCACCAATTTTACCACCTTGGTCTCCTTTCTCGGTCATAATGTCTGGTGTGTTGATGTATTAGGGTGCTCTTATCTTTCAAGCTTACTATTTTGACTCTGGGATGCTATCACTCCTACAACGCCGTGCAAAGGATGCTGAGAATAGCTTTACAGCTGGGGCATGAGACAAGAGTGTACAAATCTCTTTGTTGCGGGTGATACCCTTTGTGAGATGGTTTGGGCAGGAGTGTAACTACAATGCAATGGTTATTGACTCGGTCCGTCTATGGAGGACTATTCAACTATTTCACTCGCAAGTTTTCATACAAAACAGTACCTTTACTTGTAGATCATATGATTATTCGCATCAAGTTTATGCATGCTGAGTCTTTAATTCAAAGAAACAGTTAGCCTGACATTTTTTCGATGAGGATTGACAGAGAAGCCCCTCAGGTTTATGTGATTGATTTTGGACTTACGAAAAAGTTTAGAGATCAAAGCCATATTTCTAAATATTCCTTCCGAATAACTCTCACCGAAAACTCCCGCTATACATGTCAACCAAAGACACCATTTTGAAAGAATATCATGGCAGATTCAAGGACATTTTCTAGAAGTTCTATGACTCTTCGTACAAGAGTGAGTTTGAAGCCAATGAAATTCGGTATGAGCGGAGACTGATTGATGATATGGCGGCTCAGATGATCAAGTGAAGGGAGGATTTGACATCGCCCTAAAATTTATGACTGCGATGTTCAGTCCGACATGGTTGCTCAGGGTTTAGGTGGCTTGATGTTCTCATGACTCCAGATGTTGAGGCTTTCGAAAATGAAGCTGCTCATGGAATAGTTGCAGGACAAAGAAACCTCCACAAACTCCATCGCATCTATTTTCCCATGGACCAGAGTTTTGGCTCAAAGAGAAAGATTCGACAACACTCAAAGACTTGTCGACTTTGCCAATAAGCTGGAACAGCTTGTAATTGACAAAGTTGACGGAATCATGACCAAGGACTTGGCTCTTGCAGGCGGACCTTACATTGTATTGAAAGACGACTGGGGATGATTCATACGCATAGTATTACAGGTATCAAGCGTTTTTAAAAATAAAAGGCTCCATATCTTGATCTAGTCATTGTTCGTCCATATTACTGACGGAAAGTTTATATGGGATAAAATTGCCCACTTCTACTACTAGGCATGGATCAGGTACAAGAGTGGAATTTTTCCTGGCATATTCAGGAAGCTACTCTATACTTATGACTGCATTAAGCTGTTCGCACCACATATGTACCCCTTTCAGCCAGTTGTAAGATGAAACCAGAGTACAAGCATGATGGTACGACAGACAATAAAAGAACAATAGAGTGTTCAGTCTAAGACTAAATCGCGAAAAAGAATAGACGATAGATGTGACAATATGTGGAGATGAGGAGAGGTCAATAAGGCAAAGGGCACTCAAATAATGGGCGATTCTATTCTAGACCCTTTCCTGCAGCTATCGGTCGAATCGATTATGACCTCTTTCAATATTGGCATTATGAAATGGAAAAGAAAAGATCAGCTCATTTGCAGTCATGGAAGAATTCTATCACTATGATTTCATAGCTGTTGACTTTTTTGCACCAAGCAGCTGCTAGCGATATCATTAAAATGACCTCGCCTGACTCACACATTAAACCGCAATTTGCTTTGATGCTTCTAGATTCAGGTTTCATGGCTCCACTAGACTCTAAGTTTGAGATTTCCATGTGTTTGATTCTGGATACTCCCATAAGGGTTGAGTGTACTCGCGAAAGATCACTAAGACGTATTGAGAGTAATAAAAATATCAATTAGAGCATGATGTTGGCTCAGACGGTGTCCTTGATCTCATGAGCCTGGAAGATGTCCTTCCAGAATTAGAGAAGCTCCCGATATTTAATTACCCTTGTACATTATGCCAGCTTCTGGTGGTTATCCCACATTTTGTAAACTATATAAGAGCAGTCTCCCACTCAATGCACTTCTAGGCTTATGCCTAGGTTATTTGAACTACATAGTAGGCCCAACCCTTACATCTTCTATTTTGATTTTTGGTCCACACACTACTTCTTTGAAGTTTTAGTGAGTATGCTCATTAAAAGCGAGACCCACCATACCTGACAAGGATTTATCAAGTGTATCATGCAGTTACACCCGTTTACATACTCAATGCAATACTGCTTTCTAGGAGAAAAAAAATGGACCCTTAAAAAAAGGTCGTGCACCTACAATGTCCGAGCTCGGCCTTTTCAACGGGCAACCGGATAGAAACATCTATCGACTAGACGATGAATATCTCACTTCTTCCTTATTTACCGTCACTTCACTGTCACCTCCTTTAAAGTTTAGAAAAAATCAATTAAAATCACCTTATCTCTCCGCCGACGATCCCTACATGACAAATTCCAGGCCTCTCATTGGCTGGCTGCACGGTCCGGATCCGAAGATCACGCTTTGTGTGCGGATATCTTTTTGCGTATAAATATAAATCGTGTGCTCGAAAATCTCCACAGAAGGATGCTGTCTGCCGGTAGAACAAGCAAGAAAATCCCACAAGCCGTCCGTGGGCTGGCCACTGTGTCAGGTTTGACCAGAGACTCCAAGGTGCCTATGAACCTTTTGGAAAAGAACTCCTTCATCAACTACAAGTCTCAATTGGAGAATGTCAAGATTGTCCAGGACAGACTCAAGAGACCTTTGACATACGCTGAAAAGTTGCTGTACGGTCACTTGGACAACCCTCACGAGCAAGACATCGAAAGAGGTGTTTCTTACTTGAAGCTGAGACCCGACAGAATTGCTTGTCAGGATGCCACAGCTCAAATGGCCATCTTGCAGTTTATGTCTGCTGGTATGCCACAAGTTGCTACTCCAACCACTGTTCATTGCGACCACTTGATTCAGGCTCAAGTTGGCGGTGTTAAGGATTTGGCCCGTGCCATCGACCTCAACAAGGAAGTTTACGAATTTTTGCAAACCGCGTGTGCTAAATACGACATTGGTTTCTGGGGCCCAGGATCCGGTATTATTCACCAGATTGTCTTGGAAAACTACGCTTTCCCAGGTGAACTTTTGATCGGAACCGACTCTCACACTCCTAACGCTGGTGGTTTGGGACAATTGGCTATTGGTGTTGGTGGAGCCGACGCTGTGGATGTCATGGCCAACCTTGCATGGGAGTTGAAGGCTCCTAAGATCATTGGTGTCAAATTGACCGGTAAGATGAACGGATGGACCTCTCCAAAGGATATCATTCTGAAGCTGGCTGGTATTACAACTGTTAAAGGTGGTACCGGTGCCATTATTGAGTACTTTGGTGACGGTGTCGACACTTTCTCCTGTACCGGTATGGGTACCATCTGTAATATGGGAGCTGAGATCGGAGCCACTACTTCTGTCTTCCCTTTCAACAACTCGATGGTTGACTTTTTGAACGCTACCGGCAGATCGCAAATCGCCGATTTCG
Organism: Citeromyces matritensis; assembly: GCA_030570875.1. Taxonomy (NCBI): domain Eukaryota; kingdom Fungi; phylum Ascomycota; class Pichiomycetes; order Pichiales; family Pichiaceae; genus Citeromyces; species Citeromyces matritensis. The sequence goes on from JAJLWQ010000364.1 coordinate 36,894, forward strand.
CCAAACTGTACCAAAAGGATTACCTTTCTGCCGACAAGGGAGCCGAGTACGACCAAGTGATTGAGATCGATCTCAACACCTTGGAGCCATACGTCAACGGTCCCTTCACCCCAGATTTGGCCACTCCAATCTCCAAGATGAAGGAGGTTGCCGTTGCCCATGACTGGCCTACCGACGTTAGAGTTGGACTGATTGGATCATGTACCAACTCTTCGTACGAGGACATGTCGAGATCTGCTTCTATCATTGAAGACGCTGCTTCCCACGGCCTCAAGGCCAAGACTCTGTTCACCGTTACCCCTGGTTCCGAGCAGATCAGAGCCACCATCGAGCGTGATGGACAACTTGCCACTTTTGAGAAATTCGGTGGTGACGTTTTGGCCAACGCCTGCGGTCCATGTATCGGACAGTGGGACCGTCAGGACATCAAGAAGGGAGAGAAGAACACCATTGTGTCCTCTTTCAACAGAAACTTCACCTCCAGAAACGACGGTAACCCAGCTACCCACGCTTTCGTCGCATCTCCAGAGATGGTTACCGCCTACGCTATTGCCGGTGACCTGAGATTCAACCCGCTCACCGACAAACTGAAGGACGCTGACGGTAACGAGTTCATGCTCAAGCCTCCTCACGGAGTGGGCCTGCCAGTCAAGGGTTACGACCGTGGTAGAGACACATACCAAGCTCCTCCTGAAGTTCGTTCTTCTGTTGAAGTCAAGATCTCTCCATCTTCTGACCGTTTGCAGAAATTGGAGCCTTTCAAGCCATGGGACGGTAAAGACGCTGTCAACATGCCAATCTTGATCAAAGCTCTCGGTAAGACCACTACCGACCACATCTCGATGGCTGGTCCATGGCTCAAGTACAGAGGTCACTTGCAAAACATCTCCAACAACTATATGATTGGTGCCACCAACGCTGAGAACGGCGAGGCCAACAACGTGAAGAACCACTTCACCGGCAAGTACGACGGTGTTCCACAAACCGCCCTCGACTACCGTGGACGCGGAGTCAAGTGGGTTGTTATTGGAGGAGAGAACATGGGTGAAGGTTCTTCGAGAGAACACGCTGCTTTGGAACCAAGATACTTGGGTGGGTTTGCCATCATCACCAAGTCTTTTGCTCGTATCCACGAAACCAACTTGAAGAAACAAGGTCTGTTGCCACTCAACTTTGTTGAGCCAGAGGCTTACGACAAGATTAACCCAGACGACGAAGTTGACATCTTGGGTCTTACCACTTTTGCCCCAGGCAAACACCTCACCTTGAAGGTTCACCCAAAGAATGGTGAGGCTTGGGAGACTCCTCTGTCCCACACTTTCAACGCGGAGCAAATCACCTGGTTCCAATATGGTTCTGCCTTGAACAAGATGGCGGCTGCTCACGCCAAGTAGTTTATGTTTTATTAATGAAAGACAGATAATATTCCTTGAGATAAGATCATTGAAGCGAAGCGGAAATGATTACATGACGTGATGTCTTTTTTTTCTTACCTATGCTTACGATTATCTCTGAAGCGAAGCGGAAGAGATGATTTTGCGACTATAACGTCGAAGAAGTATCTGAAAAGCACAATTTCAAGCGTTACTCTTTATTTGTTTTTTTTGTGACTGATCCGATGACTGATTTTGTTGTACATGGTTTGAAACTGATGGACACAACCTCGCTTCATCAGCCGGCTGGAGCGGCCAACACTAGTCCTATCAGTAACTCCCCTTGCATCCCTCTAAGGTATATGCAGTGGTGCATACTCATATAGGAATTTGGTCTTCAATGTGATACATGCCCAAATTAACATTGCGAATGGAACTTAGCCTTGTTATTCTTCCCACGGACGGCTTTACTGTATAGTGATGTTTCTTAGTACAATATAGTAATATTGTAACATTGTTACCCACGTATCACGACAATAATATCTCCTGTTAGTGGACAATAAGGTCGAGTTTATCTCTTTAGAGTAGACAAGAATGTCACAAGGTTTGCTATGTCGGTGATATGATGGTGTTCCTTCTGTCTCACAGGCATGATTGGATTAAGTCTTTCAAGTGTTCTAAGAGCTTGGATTCAAAAAACCAAGTGTGATATGTCGCAAACTTATCTAGTGAAAATTACCTTTAAATTTACTTTTGTAAAGCTGCCTTTAGTGACTTTCACCAATTCAAACCTAACAGTTTTCCACATAGATTTGAAAAATTAAGATCGCCGTCAATATTATGCGACAACTAAAATGAAACATCGGTTCGAATGATGACATTGTAATGGCTCATTGATGAGGGGCATCGACCAATTATAGATTGAACACGGTATTTTCACCGCTATCATTTGAGCTATAGTATCTCATCAACTATGCTCGTCTTAAGTGACCCACCTTTTATTCTAATGGAACACGAACCAACTTAACAGATCTGGACTGAGTTAAAAACCGTTTCTGCCCTTGTCCCCTCAGCTGAGAACGAGACTTTTCTAGATTGCAAATTTTTCCAAAAGACTCGATTAGGCTATCATTGGCGTGTATAGCATGCAGCTGTCGAGAAAGTATAATGATTGCGTGATGCGATGACATGACATAGATCTTAGCATGGCTACAAAGAATAAGGGAAGCGTTGTGAGATGGGGGTCTGGGAACTAGCGCCAAGGTGTTGGGATGCATGACACAATCTGCTGCGTCACAAACACATCCTTACATATGATATTTGCTGCGGAAATGAATTATAACTTCTCAGCTTACGCTTCGTCGCAATCACTCAATTATCTCATACGCTAAACAGTCACATTTGCAATACTGTTCCTTTCTGCAATTCGTGATTCCCTAGTTCACTCTCTCAATCCCTTCAAAAGTAAATATCACATAGACTTCTTCGCCCACGCACTCTCCTGGTCAATCCACTCTGCAAACGACAAAAGATCCGGATACTCCCTCTTCAAAGCACTCACATCCACACCGTATCCCACATCATTGAACCATCTCATCATCACGGCCAATTCTTTAACAATCCACCCAACCATATTCGCAACAAAGTCAAAGGTTCGAGGGATATTTGTGTGCGCATGTTTGAGGAATACTTTATTTGCCTGAGCAAAAGTGAGCTCATCCCCAGCCAAACCAATTTTCCTGCCGGTGTATGCATCTGGCTGCAGCAGAGCTTTGGCTGCGAAAACGCCAATATCTCTTGTGGCAACCAATTGCAGTGGTTTTTCTTTGATGAACGAGTGCCACATTGCAAATGTAACCTTGCCCACAAAGTCACGAGTGAAATTTTCCATGAAAAAAGTTGGCTGCAAGATTGTCCACTTCATATCTGTGTTATTAGATTGGGACAAAAGATAATCCTCGATGCGGTGTTTCGTTGCAAAATGAGGAACACTGGTTGGGGTGTTTCCATTACGGTCCACAGAAGTATAAACAAAATGCTTCACACCGTATTTGATAGAACAGTCCACCAAAGCTTTTCCCTGTCGTTCCTCAGACTCAATAGTGGCACCATCGTGAATAGCCGGCTGGACGGAAAACACACCGTCAACTCCGCCCAGAGAACTTATGGAAGTAAAGATACTCTCCACGTTGTTTAAATTTCCTTTGACCAACTTGATCTTGTTCGATCGTGCTGCCAACGCTTTGGCACTCTTGGATTCTGGATTGCGTGTAAGAGCGTAAATAACCACATCAGATGAATCTGATATGAGTCCCCTGATGGCTGCTGATCCTTGTTTGCCTGTGGCACAAGTGACTAGAATGCTTTTGGACATTATTGAGTGAGGTGGAGTGGCACTCCCTGCATCATTGTGCAGGAATCATGCATGAGGTTTTGGTGAGTGGTGCACGACCATCTGCTTGATCCTTTCAGTCTATTATGACTTGAACGTTTTATACTCTACTTGTGCCTTTGATCGAGGCAACGCCAACTGCTCGTTCTAATCAAAAAGACTCTCACAGAATTGGAGTCGATCTTTCCAAAAAAGCGTAGCGTGTAGTTCAGCTTACAATTCTTGTCGGTTACCATAATTGACTGAACGACTCCGTCCTTCTCATAGAGATGAGGACAGCAAGACTGATATATGTCCTTACATAAATAAGTGCCTAGGCGGTACGTACAAATTATGAACCATATCAAGAGCGAGAATACCATTCGGCCGGAAAGAGTCTTGTGCTCTTCTTTCAACCACAACAGGCCGCTACAAAGTGGACATTGCATTAAATTGCTGGGCCACTGCTCTACCGTGACAGCGGACCAAGATGTAAAGGGTCATCCTTCATGGCAGTGGATTTTGGTACGAGACATATGTGACGTAGGGATAATGTCGATGATCTACTGGATTTGATAATATGTGACAGAATTGCAGTTGCGGAACTACCGGGCTAGCATGAACATGTCAGGGGATTTCCCAAAAGTACTCTTACAACTTATCAGACAAACCTGAAGACTCGTTACAATCAAAAGTGATAAATTTACATGCTAAGCTTACATATCATTTTCCTTTCTTTGCCCAGTTGCTCTCCTGTTCCAGCCAATCTTTGAACGATAAAAGTTGCGGGTCTTCTCTTCTCAAAGCAGAGACATCTGCTCCAAATCCGACATCCTTAAACCACTGAAACATGAGGCCAAACTCTTTTACAAGATAACCCACAATGTTTGCAACAAAGTCAAAAGTCCTTGGAAGGTTTGAGCCAACCTGTTTTTTGAAAATCTCATTTGCTTGATCAAAAGTAAGTTCGTCACCGGCCAAACTTATTTTTCTTTCAGAATATTCTTCAGGCTGCAATAAAGCTTTAGCTGCAAATACTCCGATGTCTTTAGTAGCCACCATTTTCAGAGGAGTTGATCCAAGGTACGAGTGCCAAAGAGCTCCTATGAGCTTTCCTACAAAGCCGGGCGTGAGGTTCTCCATGAAAAACACTGGCCTCAAAATGGTCCAGTTCATACCAGTTCCTTCAGCTTGAGATAAAAGATGCTCCTCCACTTCATACTTAGTCTTAAAGTGCGGAATATTGGTAGGCGACTCACCGTGGCGGTCAACAGAAGTGTAAACAAAATGTGACACCTTATTCTTAATCGAGTAGTCAATCAACGCTTTACCCTGACGTACTTCAGACTCTGCATTGGCCCCTCCACCCAGAGCAGGCTGCACCGAAAATACACCATCAACACCACCAAGAACGTTCAACGAGCTGAAGATGCTTTCCACGTCATCGAGATCTCCCTTGACCACCCTGATTTTTTCTGATTTCGCAGCTAGAGCCTTGGCACCTTTGGACTCTGGATTCCGCGTGAGAGCAAATACGGTTATATCAGACGAATCGGCAATGAGAGCGTTCACCGCCGCAGAACCTTGTTTACCGGTGGCACCTGTTACTAGAATGTTTTTCGTAGTCATGATAGTTACTCAAGAGTTATCATAGACTTTATAGGGGGCATTAGCCGCCGTGCGTCAGCAATAAGCCTCACCATTGCTTTAGTAAGCGGTCAAAGGTTACCCTGGCCTGATCTTATCTGTGAGATCGAGAAAGCATTCTACAGTATCGTCATACAAGCTAGCCAAAGAAGGGCGGTAGTTTCCATTTGATGCGTCTTTTTGATAACATTCTGATAGCGCACAAATATCAGACATTTTGGAGACTTGAGCTTGATTTTTGGTTAATTTTTGTATTACTAAGCACTTAAACACGCTGATAACTACTTGACCCATACGGTTGCCTTTCATTACGTACTCATGTGAGATTCTGGAGATTTCCTTTCCACTCCATGTCTTGTTGACTTGTTCATATATATTCAGTCATATATATCTGCATAATGATCTCTTGGTGGAGAAAACTCAAACACAATCTTCTCAATATCGTATATAAGATTTATTATGGCCCATTGCAGCAAATCCTCTCCGCCTCTGCATTCGAAGGAGCTCTTCGGAAACTCTATCCCGATCGCTTCGAATACTGTCGCATCGAAAAAATTATGGTGCATCCAATCAAGTCCTTCAAAGGCATTTCTGTGGATTCATGGCAAGTCGATGAGTTCGGCTTCAGATATGATCGCATGTATACGTTAGCTTCTTGGAAAGATGCGTCGTTCCAACCCATCACACAAAGGGAATGCCCCATGCTTAGCCAAATTGAGGTTGTCTATGGTAACCAATGCTTCGAAATTCATTGGGAAGGAACCCTATGGTGCAAGTTACCGACGTGTCCAGAGAACCTCGAAAATTCACCCTCTTATAAGGTTCAGCTGTGGGGTGTCTCATTTGAAGCTTTCAAAATGGATTTCTCCTCAAAGCTGCTAAACCGTCTCAACTTGCCCGCTTCAACGGTTTTGCTGTACTCCAAAGAGGGCAAGTTTGTCAAAACGAATAGCCCTATTCGAAAGTTTAGATCCACAAAGTTTCAAGACTACTTCCCACTACTCTTGATGACGAGTGAGGATCTACAGGATTTGAACAGTCGTTTGAAAGAGAAAGGGCATCACGTGGATAGTGTAGATGTGTTCCGGCCCAATTTGCTCATCTCAAACACTAAAACACCATACGACACTGACAACTGGTACAGGTTTGAGATCCTTTCAGAAAACCAGTCCCATTATTGGCTGGTTACGTCTAAATGCCCTCGGTGCCAGATGCCAAACATGAACCTCAAAACAGGATCACTTGATCCTAAAGCCACCGTCACAAAGACTTTGGCTTCCTACAGAAGATGCGATCCCGGCAATCCGTACTACTCCTTCTTGGGCATCCATGCAGTTCAGCTGGACACTGACTATACAATCAGAGTTGGAGATCGAGTCAGAGTTTTAGAACGAAGACAAAACTACTATAAGGCACTCACGTGACCTGCAATCCTCACACCATCCTGATCGATACGCATACTCGATTAGGAAGTGATTACCCGATCTTATCATGGACCGACAACTGGCTGTCATTGGAACTGGAGCTGTAGCGGCAGCTTTTTTGGCTCTCCCCAAAGTTTTGCAAACGGTTTTAGGGTTCGACATTGAAGAGTATGCCAATCAAAATAAAAAGTCTATCGGTTTCACTCTGCTGCGATCTCTAGTGAACTTTCACTTCAAAGTTTCCTATTGGGCTCGCAAAGCGGTTGGGGGTAAACCAGAAAGTGCAGGCGTAGTGTCACACTTGAGAGTGTACCCAATCAAATCTGTCTCTCAGGGAATAGTGACAGATAAGTGGAAGGTTAATAAGCATGGTTTACAGTACGACAGACAGTTTGGGCTCGTTAGCTGGAACGACAAGAAAGAGTCATATGCACCAGTAACTCAAAGAACGCATGATAGACTTACATTTGTCAAGTTTGAATTCATCCAAGACCCTACAGCCGATTTTCTGGAGTCAGGCTCCTTCAAAGTTACATACCCATTAGCCACAGAGGAAGATCCTCTCAACTTTACCGGAAGATCTTTCATGCTACCTGCGAATGTTTCTGATGAGCTGGTTTCCACTTCAGAGACGGTAACCACAGATTTGTGGGGCAAACCCGTAGAGGGCGTATTTTTGGAGAACATTTTGCCAGCGGATTTCCTCGAGCAGCTAGAGCTACCTGAGCAGTGCAAGCTTGTCTACGTATCAACGGGCAAGACAGTGGAAACGGGATCGCCTGACGCAGCCAAGTTCAAAGATTTGGAGGGTGACAAATTCAGACGCAGCTTGATGCACGATTACTTTCCGCTGTTGATGTGTTCCGAGGAAGATGTTCAGGATTTGAAGTCTAGAGTAAACAATGAGTTGTTCCCAGTCTCAGCTGCTGTGGCAAGACCAAACTTGGTACTTGAAGGTACTCAAAAGCCCTACGACACAGACAACTGGTACCACTTCCAAGTTGAAAGCAAAAATGGCGATCGAAGCGACTGGACAGTTGCTCAGAAATGTAACAGGTGTGTTATTCCTAACATCAATCCCAAGACGGGCAGAATCGATAAACAACTTCCTCTCTCCAAGGCCATGTCCAAGCATAGACGTGTGGATCCCGGCAGCGTGCACAATTCCTTTTTGGGCGTATACATCATCCAGCATCAATCAGGGTTTATTTTAGAGAAGGGAGATAAGGTTTTCCTCTGCGAAAGAAGACTGAACAAGTATAAAGACTTGATATAATATTATTGCTTTTCTACATTACTATTCCACATCAAATAGAACACTATTAACACTCAGAAAATATCTCAAGTTGTTAACCTCTTTTGGCTCATCTTGTATATAACCTGCGCATCCTATCGGACCTTTATCACAATCTGAGCAGATGAGTAGTCTTTCGATTTCGAGCACTTGCTCGCCGTTTACTTTTGGTGGGTGGTCCTGAAGTTTAGAAGGCCTAGAAACTCCAATGTTGTCGAATTTCCACACATCGTCAATTTGGTAGAATACAGAGGTTTCCGATAAATCTCGACTTACCTTGAGCAGGTTTGGAGCCCCTTCAATAGAAACCACCTTGGGGCTGCTGACCGATATTATTGGGCTATTGCAGTTGGGAAAAGCGCATCTGGCAGTGTGTTTGGTATCCGGCTGCACTTTATTATGCTGGACTAGATCCATTAACGGGTCGTGCAAAACCCAAATGATTTTAAGGGGGTCGAGCCTCTTCATGCAGGGGAACTCTCTAAACTTGAATGACCTGAAAAGTTCTTAAATTAGAAAAAATTAGGGGGCTAAAATCTAAGCGCGCGCTTAATCCACTTTATATTCTTTACGCGCCCCAGATTTTCAACTCAAACAAATGTCTACCGATCCCTCGACAGAAAAACCGCACGATAAGGAAGATAAGAAGGGCCGCCCGTCTTCATGCGTTTTTGTTGCAAGCCTAGATTCGAAACTCAAGGAGGACCAATTGAAGAAAATAGTTTCAGAGCACTTCCAAAAGTGGGGGAAGCTTGAACGCGTCAAAGTTCTACGCGATAATGAGAGCCGTCCTTACGCCTTTGTGCAATATACAAATGATCAAGACGCGCAAAGAGCAATCAAGGAGGCCCACAATAGTACCCTGAGTGGCAGACTCATTCGCTGTGAGCCTGCTAAAGTCAATAGAACCTTGCATCTGAAAACACACTCAGCTCGCAAACCATCAGAAAACGTGATGAGAGTACTGCTGGGCGTTTATGGTGAGATTGAGCAGCTTGTGGCAGCAGATCAAAATAACAGGCTTCCTCAACTGGATCAAACATCTGGCTCCAGACAGTGGTATTGCCAGTTCGCGTACAGAGATGATGCTATCCGGGCGTACGCCGGCTTGAGGTACAAGCCATCGTGGTTAGTAGGGTGGGCTAAAAACCTTGATATTCCAGGCCAAGACAAAGAGGAGGAAGTGACCGTTGACCAGTTTTCTATTTTCGTGAGTCAACTTCAAGAAGACGTCACAGAGGAGGACGTGGCACAAAGGTTTCAGCGTCACGGTAAAATTTGCAGTCTTTCCTTTATCAAGAGGCCGTATAAGAAATTTGCATTCATCACATTTGAAACTGAGACTGCTGCTGCCGCTGCTGTAAAGATGGAGAATCATGCGGTTTTCAAAAACAAGCCAATGTCAGTCCAGTACCGTGAGTTGTATCGGCGTTCAAGAGACTTTGACCATCATCGTTCTGGAGTGTCAAATCTTGCTCGGCCTTCAAATGATGCACCGAAGAGACGAGTTTTGACACACGATCCATGTGAGGCTGTTTCTAAAGCCCCAATTAAAGATACTGCTTGTGTCAAGTTTGAACCCAAAAAGCTTTCTGAGTCACCTCCATCCTCTCCCTCTACACACACTGCGGCTTCCTCTATGGGCAGAAGTGCTTACTCTGCATCCACCATGTCTCATGGTCCAATGAAAATCAATCACAGTCACGTGGGAGATTTCCATCCTAGTGTGCAAATGATGCCTGCCAATATGCCGTGCTTCTACTACGTGCCGCGCGGGTTTGATCATACGTGCGATCCGCGAGGCATGCCCCAACTAGCACCTCCCTCTCCCTTCTTCGGCAACATGTACGATGGGTTCGAAGGAATGGGATATCCTGTTCCGATGTACATGTGGCCTCAAGGTCATCCACAGAGCGAGGGTCCAGATTTTGCGCATCATAAGTGAATATAATTCCCCATTTATAAGAATATAATTGTTGATATGAAGACAGCAGACTTGCAGATAGCTGAAAGGCTTTCTGTGTCTCTTCGACACTCGATGGAGGCAATCAGCCAAGTGGAAAGAGAAAACATTGACAAGAACCATGAACTGCATCCTCAGGACTTGAACTTTCTCACTTCAAAGGAAAAATCTCAAAAGTTCTCCACAGAGCCATCAGACCGCGAAGTGTTGGCATCCAAGGCCTGGATCAGTGATCCCAGATATTTCACCACAGTCAATATTTCATCTCTTGCGCTTCTGAAAATGACCCACCACGCAAGTACTGGCGGGTCTATTGAAGTGATGGGGATGATGACAGGCAAGGTTTTCGAACATGAGCTTGTGGTGGTGGACTCGTATCCTTTGCCGGTCGAAGGTACGGAGACCAGGGTCAATGCACAAGCTGAAGGTTATGAATTCATGGTACAATACCTTCAAGGTCTCAAGAACTTGGGTCACAACGAAGATATAATAGGATGGTACCATTCGCATCCCGGATACGGGTGTTGGCTTAGTGGGATCGATGTTTCTACTCAAAGTCTGAACCAGCAGTTTCAGGACCCGTATTTAGCGGTGGTGATCGACCCCACCCGAAGTGAAAAGAAGGGCCATTTGGATATTGGAGCTTTCCGGACTTTTGCAGACTCGACAGCGGTAAGATCCGAAAGTCAAAAAGTTGATGTGGGAACTCTACCGCAAAGCAAGATGGATGAGTTTGGAGCACACGCAGAGAACTACTATTCGCTGAAAATCAAAGTCTACGATACACCCTTTGACGATGCTTTGCTGGACCGTATTGCCGAGCCAGTTGATGATACGAACCGCGAGAAGTCTTCAGAAAAAGTTGGTCGTATGCTTCTTGGGATGGCCACCCGGCTTAGAAACGCCGAGCCTGAAAAAATGACTTTATCGCTTCACTCAAATGCAATCAGCGGAACCAACACACCTGTTTCTTTCCATGCTGGACTCAACCAGCGCATTGGGAATACCTCTTTGGAACTGCTCATGGAGAGGGACCGGCGGTTTCGGAACTTGAGTGGTGATCAAAGTACGGTGGCGTCAGAGGAAGACCACGAGGGACTGTCAGAGAACTCTGAGATGGACCAGAATGATGACGAGTGGGTGTGCAGAAAAGCACGATCTCAATTCAAGAAACCAAAATATGCAAGGGGAAAGCATGAACTACTTAAGCCGCACACGGGAATAAGCAAGCTGAGCCGAGACATACGAGCAGTGGCTCTAGAGGAGATGAAAGAGATTTTAAGTGAGTAAATGCGGGGTTGGTCACGTGAGTCATACAGTTTTTTTTTTCTTTTTTTTTTTTTTTTTTTTCCTTTTTTCATCCCTTTTTTTCGCGTGCATAAGAAAATTCTGGTCTAGCGCGTAGCAACGAGCTAGAAACAACTACCCAGACTAACAGCCCCTGCTTAGTCTTTTATCATACATGTCTTCGTTAATCCCGGAAAGCGCGGCGCCGCTAATCGAAAGAATATTATCAGAACCTATATCCTTCAAGCCAGCTAGGAATCCGGACAAGGTGAGCGTAAGGCCATCGAGTTACATTTCGCTGAACGGGGCGCCCAAAACTCTGGCGGAACCGCAGAACCAAGTGCAAGAAAATGTGCAAGAGAAATTGAGTGAAAATGCGAAAACCAAGCCAAAGTCAATGGCTGAGGCTGTTGCAGCTTATACTGGCAAGAGATTCCTCACAAGAACGGAAAAGCGTAAAGAGAAGCTCCTGAGAAGAGAGTCAAACAAAAGACAGTTATCCAAAGAGACTGTTATTTCGTTCAGCGACAATGACGATGATACAGGGGTAGACGTGGAAGAATCTGTCTCTGCGGACGAATTTGCCGGATTTCAAACTGCTGAGGAGGACGAAAAGGAAGAAGAGGAAAAGGAAGAAGAGGGAGAAGAGAATACAAGTCGAGATTTTGACGATAACGCTATAATTAGCAAGATTGAACTCAAAAAACAACTCAAAGATGACCTTTCATCTCCAAACACTTCAGCAGATGAGGAGAACGCAGCACCAAGACCCAGTGTTTCGTCTCCCACAAAGAGGGAAACCACTCCTCCTACTTCTCCTGAAAATGAAGAAGTCAATTGTCCTATCGACACGGCAGATTTTTTCGAAATTGACGAATGGTCGGACGATCGCGGCTCAAACGGGTCGAAGCGGATTGTCAAGAACTGGAAAAGCCTCAAGCAACAGAAACCGCTTGGATTGGTCAACCATGGTGTTACATGCTATATGAACTCTGCAATCCAGGCTTTAATCCATATTCCTGCATTACAGCATTATCTACTACAAGTTTATGGCCACAAGCATCCCTCCATCTCGCCACGCTCTGTGACTGCAGATTTGGCAGCTTTGACAGCGAAAATGTGGCAGTTGGAGAAAATGCCAAAGAAAGCGCTTTACATCAACCCGAAAAGGCTCATCAAAAGACTAGACGACATCAACTGTATGATGTCTGAATGGCAGCAAGAAGATTCGCACGAATACTTTATGTCGTTAATGTCCCGCTTGCAAGAAGATTCCACGCCCAAAGGAGTCAAGCTCAACGAAAGCATTATCTACGATATTTTTGGCGGGCTTTTACAGCAAGTTGTGCATTGTCAGAAATGCGATAATGTGAGTAAAACCCAGCAAGAGTTTTATGATCTCAGTGTTGGTTTGGATGGCAAGAAAAGGAAAAATCAACCTCAAGTGGAGAAAGAGGAGATTAAGTCTCGTTATTCCATCCAAAACTCCCTGAGAGACTTTTTCTCTCCTGAACTCATCAGAAGGGACAAAAAAGATGATTCGACTGGTTACTTTTGCGAACATTGTAAAGAGCGAACAAACGGAATGAAAAAATCAACCATAGACAGAGCTCCCGAAGCTCTTGCTATTCATTTAAAGAGGTTTCGCTTCAATGGAACCTCCTCTTCTAAAGTCAAAGCTGGTGTCGGTTATCCTTCACTACTGGATTTGACCCCTTTCACGACAGATGGTAAATCTGCGACTCTTTATAGGTTATGTTCTGTCATCGTTCACGAGGGGAGATCGATCTCTTCTGGCCATTATATCGCACATTGCAGACAACCAGATGGGACGTGGGAAACCTATGATGATGAGTACATCAATAGAATTTCTGAAAAGCAAGTTCTCAAGGACCAGTCTGCTTATGTTTTGGTGTACACTCGTCTCACTCACAAAGATGTCACTAAAAAGAGAAGTGCAGATGAAGAGCGGTCCTCAAATATGAAAAAAGTGAAAAAAGCTTGATAGACTAGGCGTTAGGTAGCATGATAATGAATTGATAGATGATTGTGTGGATTGCACTTTTCCTGAACTCATGTGGGTTGAGATCCTGAGTCAACAAGTGATCCAGGATATATATATTCGCAGCATAAAAAGGGGGCTGGCCATTGAAATGTCAAGTAACAATGGGGCATTTCTATTGTTTTCAGCTGCCAAAACTCAGTCTTTCTCTGTTTCTTTTAATATTTTATTCATCAACAAGTCTGGTGAGAGATGAGAAAATTGTCTATATCATTGCGAATAAGCTCATGAAGGAAACGCAGATTTTTGTTAACAAGATGTGTTGGAACTTATACGAATGAGCACAAGTCTTAAATTCCAGCAAAGAGGAACGTCCATATAATGATTAGGTGGGTTCTCTTGTTTTGATAATTGTGTGCTATCTTTCATTCTTCATTGTTAACAAAGACGTGAATCCCAGCCTACCACACCTAAAAGTCTTGCCTTTCATAGGATCGTGGGTCACAGATTGTATCGTTACAACTACTGATGCACAAGTATGCTCATGAGCTAAAGTGCCTCCATTTGAACTTATAAGTTGAGTGCAGTCACCTTGAGAATTCGCATTGCAGGATGGACTGTAATGAACTCAAGATCCCAGACTAACGTGCTTTTCGCTCATCAAGTTTCGATCAGCAATATTGGCAGACCGTTGACCGGTAAGCAATCACTAGAATTTCGTTTACAGACTAAACTTTGCTCACGAGAAATTGTTAAAGCTCTGAAATGCTGAACAATAGACGGCAAATATAAGTATCGAGTATGCCAGAGCGCTTGTAAGAACAGCAGCCAATCAAATCATAACGAAGTATGTGAGATGAAGGAGATGATTTTGAGCTGCGTCTTCTGGTTTTGGTCTCTGTTTTCAATATATCTTCCCATGCACTATATCGATCTTCAAAGCTGGGCTCTTGGTTAGGAGGACTCTCACAGTAGCTAAATATTCAAGGGTTTGAAGATAATTCAAGTGACATCAAATGACAGAAGCAGTTCAAAGAGGGTTTCTTTGGTTCAACGCTTTTAAGCCATCGCAGGTTAGTTTCTCGAAATAGCTGTTTTCTTGATTGTGGAATTGAGAGACTCTAAGTGGACGAGACACAAAATATAAGGCGGAAATGTGTGGTCAAGCTATCTTTTTCATGAACGAAAAAATGAGCGATACGAGAATCGAACCCGTGTCACGTCCTTGGGAAGGACGTATGATAACCACTACACTAATCGCCCATTTATCGTCAGGGTGCAAAAAACCAGTATAGGAGGCGAGCATAACATCACTTTCTCTCACCGGCTTGATGTACCTTTTTGATAACTTTTTTTCTAGATTATTGATGTGAAATCTCCCACATTATTTGTTATTTTCAGACACCGTAACACCCCCCACTTGAAGCTGACTGAAAAATTCTCATTTGCACTCAAACTATCAATGTCAGCGAAAAATATTCTGATCAAGCTGATTGTTGGGGCCGGCCAAGCGGCACCTGCTCCTCCTGTTGGTCCAGCTTTAGGATCAAAGGGTGTCAAGGCTATTGATTTTTGTAAGGAGTTTAATGCCAAAACCGCCAATTACGAGACCGGTGTTCCTATACCAGCGTTGGTAACGGTGAGACCGGACAGATCATTTAATTTTGAGTTGAAATCTCCACCCACGGGATACTTACTATTGAAAGCTGCCAATATTTCCAAAGGAGCTGCCAAAGTTGGCCCTAACGAGCCGAAAGTCGGAACGATATCGTTGAAGCACGTTTATGAGATTGCCAAGATAAAAAAGACTGATGCAAGACACGCAAAGTTGGAACTGAAGAATATCTGTATGAGCATAGTTGCCACAGCTAAAAGTATGGGGATTGAAGTTGTTGAGTGATGAGACTGACAAAGCGTGGCGCTTTTCGTAATGGGTTTATAACATAGATGTGTACATAATAACTGGTATTTGATATAAGATTCTGATGGAACTCAAAATTTTTTGGACTCGTTTCGCCGAGTGAATATGGCATTGTACGACTTGATTCTTTTAGGATTCTTCGATGAAGTACACATCGTTTTTACCCGTGACTCTAAACTGCTTTGAGTCTGCATGGTATGACAAAAAGACTCTACTCCTCTGGTTGATTCACCTTGAAGTCGCTCTTTTGGCTCATCAGCACCCTATTATCTTTAAACCTATATAAAATGCCTATAGTCATCACTAGCTCAGGATAATAGCACTACAAAGGTAGATAGATGCATGTGTGAGCAATGCCAAATTTAAGCATAGAGCACAACCTTTATTCAAGACTGGCTAGAATCGAGGTTAGATACAATTGGTATGATCGCAGCACGTAGCAAAGTGAATCACATGAGCGGGATTTCGGACAAGGATATATATATCAAACTTATATGCCTTTGAGATGTTTCGAGGCACTTTCTTCAATTAGGTTAAAGCAGTGTATGCCCTCTCACATGGGATTGACGACTGCATGGTGTTTTGATTCTTCAATTTAATAAGCCGCTCATGTCAATCAGCTTGAAATAATGGCTATAGTATAATGGCAAGGTGAATGTTCAAATCATCAGGCACTTTTTTCACCTACTTAGTTGATACGAAAGTGGAAAGTCGATTGTTGAATTGAGAACGTAAGAGGAATACTTATTACTAAAGATTGTAGCACGTACGTCATAAAGCCTATCTGCGTTCCAGTATAATAGCTTACTGGATAGGATTCAAAAAAGGGGTTCACTACTACCTGCTTTTATGTAGAGAATATGGAGTCCTACGGAATCTGATTCGAGATCAGTCGGCTCTCTCAGCAGACGTCCATATATGATGATCGCTCCATCGCTTTGCGCGATTGACCGCATAAGCTAACATATGCGTGGGGCTACATAATAGTATTGAGTACACTTCCCAGGCATGCGGATGATCTGATTGGTTTTGGAATGGTTCTGACTTTCGTGATACGTGAGAGCTAAATTCTCAACAGTGCGGTATTAATGGGAGAAGAGAAAAATGGCTGTATGCAGACGGTAGACTCAAAAGATGTGAGTTTCGCAAGGCGGATGATTAATGAGACTGATATTTGGATAAATAATGTGATTGAAATCAGGTATACAGATATACAGATACACCAAACAAGCAATTTACTTATCAATGAACAACTACAACACTAATATTCGTTTGCCTTGTCTTGACACAAATAAATTGGGGATGTACCATGGTGTTGATTGGGAACTTATTTATGAGGTCTGTTCTGTAGATGTAGGTCCCCACTGTAGCTTCATCATCAAGTACACAGCATCATTAAATTCGCCATCGTAAGTTCATATTGGCAAAATGCAATAATACTCATCAACAAGCTCTAACCAGCTGGGATCGGTGTTCCACATAAGCATGTCAGAGGTGCATCGCTGATGCATCATAAGAACCTTTGCGTCCGGACGCACCTTAGTATCCATATTACCCGTTGTAACGTGACTAATCAAAAAGAGCATTCTGCATAGTTGCATTCGTACAGATGTTCGAGTAAGATACTTTAACCTTCAAAGATCTCGCAAAAGCACCTTCACGGTCAAAAACATCACACACCTCATAGCCTACTCCATCAGAACGGAGCAATGCTTTCTTACGAAAAATATGAGTCCCTATTCCGACAAAAAGAAACTAAAGCATCAACACATCTTCATACATTTCATGAGCTAGCGCTGTCTCAGTCATTTCGGAAATTTCTCGCCTCAACTCCAGGTCAAATCTCTAAAACCTCACCGACAGTCCTAGCCAATAGATACTCATAACACTTCAATGTGCACACTGCCTTACAACTCCAAGGAGGAAAACCATAGATTGGTCATCATCTCTTACGCTTCGCTTCAGAGATGTTTCACCTCCTCCCACCCTGCTTCTTCTTCTTCTCCAGAGCTGCAATATGTGCAATACTCTGATCGACAGTTGTATGCGTATGGTTATGCGCCGGAACGTGTTGATTCGTTCCATTCTCATAATCAACGTAAACAGTGCACATTTGAATACTGCCCATCCATGAATCAGTCATACACTCCTCCACACTGATCCTACACGCTGGAGCGAGGTCCACCATTCTGCCAATTAAAGGCCTTGCCTGAGCTGGAAGAGCGTGCAACAATCTGCCCGCTCCAGTCTGCGTCGAAGTGTGATTCTGAGCTGGAGCGTTATCGTAGGACGGCGGGTCTGGCTCTTTTTTCAAAAGCTCATTCAAAGAGACGCCTTCCTCTCTTGTGGCAAAACTCTTGAAACTGGCGTCCGTAAGCTTGGGAACTTTCCAAGGAAACTTTTTCAGCATCATACAGCAGTAGATGATTGCGGCAGACCACACGTCTACGGGACGAGGGTCGTATTTGTTGAACACACAAACTTCTGGTGCCAAGTACGGATCTGACCCGACAATACCCTGGGACTCTACGAGGGTGCGGGTCATCGGGTACGAAAACACAACGGCAGAACCGAAATCAATGAGCTTGACAATCCCGCGTCCGTCAACAACACAATTATCTAGCTTGAGATCGCGATGTGCCAGTCCTAAAGAATGTAAGTACGCCAGCCCGGTGAGGATCTGCTTGAAACAACACTCAATCTCGAGATTGTCCATTTTGTTGCTCATCACGATGGCGAAAAGATCAAAGTCGCAGTACTCCATGACTTGCAAAACGCGCTCGTTCTCGTAGGAGATTTCCACCGTTTCGATGATATTTGGATGCTTAAGGGTAGACCCAATGCAGTATTCGCCGGTTATTTTTTTAATGTAGTCTCTTCTCGATTCGCTTGAGTACTTTACGCGAAACTCCTTAACAGCAAACATTTTCTTGTCTGCGAGTCTTTTGACGAGGCGAACTGAGCCTCCAGCACCTGCGCCCAGGTTCTCTCCAAACGCTCCATACCGTTTACTAAAGGGAACCTGCGGCTGGGTGTTTCCGCCGTACGAAATGTTGACGTAGGAAGTGCCACCGTTTCTCGGAACGGTAGGAGTGCTTGTCACTGGAGAGGTGAGGTTGGAGCTCTGAATCGGCGACATGGTGGACGGAGAGTTGGGCATGGCGTTGTTGCGAGCCGAGTTGAACGATGCGGTGAGGTTTGAAGCGTTTGCTCGTGGACTGGCTGGTGTAAGCGTTTTTTTGAAAAATCGTCTTAAATCCGCCATTGACGAGTGACGCGTGTTTATGGGTTTGATGGAAATCCCTGAGCTTTCTACGCTTGAAGTGGAGGAGGGAGAGTTGGGAAGCGAAGGGTCGTTATGCTGGACTGGGGTCATCATATCGACCGCCGCAGACGGTTTGCGGGATCGCGAGAAAAACCCAGAGTTGGAATGCGATGACGATCTCGAAAGCGATGCCTGTTGCGCGGCTGCCATCTTTTGCTTTGAAATTACAAACCTCGGCTCGATCGGACCGCTCGTGGACAGACTGGGCGACGAGATGTGGATACTGTGGATCGGATTGCCGTTACTCAAGTTTGGAGTGAAGGAGTTTGAAGCAGGGTTGATGGATCTGCCTCCCGGGGCAGAATACGGTATGCTCGATGAGAGTGATCCATATGAAGTCACCGAGGACATCGACGGCTGGCGGATTGGACGAGCTCTTGCGTATTCGTCGTTATAAGACATGCGCTCTTCGGTAGGCTCGTCTGACGGTTCTATGGAATGAGACGGCGAAACCCCTTCGATGGAAATGGCCTTGGTGATGATACCATCGCGATCAGGTTGATTTGTGTCGACAGAAAGTGGCGCTGCGGGCGACGAGACTCGCTGCTCTTTCATGAGCCTCGTCAAAGACGAGATGGGCGAGTCTCGAGGTTGTTCTCGAACATTTGCCATTTTGTTAAGCGTTCATTCCTTTATCTGTTACGTAATCGGTTATCTGTGCGTGCATTGCGGTGATTGGCTGAGAGTCAGCGAGTGAGCGAGAGAGTGAGCGAACCTACAAAAGCCTCACTGAAACGGGTCCTTGTAATTTCAAAGCAAACAGTTCTAGAATGAATCATTTGCATATGGTAATTTCTCGAGAAGGATCTTTCTATTGCGCGTCATCTGATCTTGAGAGTAAGTTCCACAAATACCTCTCAAAGTTGATATAATTGCCTCTCAACGATGGATCAGCAGTACCGGTAGTGTGAGGCGGTGATGGCTAGGGGAGGGTGATGTAATTGATATTAGAATTCAATCAAACATGATTGAGGGAAACTATGGCGTGATGACCTCGGGCAAACCAAAACAAGAGGTTTCTAGGAGAATAAACGCAACCAAGTATATCGGCCTATCTCGATGAATTAACCGGTCCACGTGACGCTGCAATGATTATCGGTTCTTCTACGATTCAGGACTGGATTATGTCGTTATGTCGTCTCTTTCTCTGGTGGTTTGTTAAGTCTTTAGGTAGAGCAATGGGGTTTATCCTGATTTATTCGGTACAGAAACCGTCTGAGAAATACTCTCAGAATAGATTGAACGTTATCTCACCCGTTGCCTCCATTCCCTAAATGTTCTAAGAAGTGAAGGTGCAGGTTTGCACAATGATATAGTACAGGAAAGCGATTTCTTCGTACGATTCGAAGCTGAGAGAGATCACTTCGATCCATCGATCAACTCTTTGAATGTGTTGCCGCGGCATTACTCGTGCTGGGGGTCTCCAGTAGTGGAACATGATGACTTTGTGACAGTTGTCTCATAGAGGATATCCACAGAATCTGTGATCTGATGCGAATGAAAGTCATTTTTTATACTGATCTAAAGGATGCTCTATTTGTGAAAGGAGAAAACAACTTCCCCAGGTTTTGACATGCAGAACACAACACAGATTTTTTTGGTGGGTTTAAACCATCAGATTAGCGGAGTTTCGTATATTGTATATTCCAAAGCCGTCTCAGATTGTGATGTCAAGAATCAAGTCGCTGTCTATGGACAAATATCAACAACCTTCAGCTTTACTGACTCTCAATCAGCTAGTGAGTCAATAATAATGGTAATGGCTCAAGCTATAGATGCCAATTTGCGATGGCATTACTGGTTTGTGTGAAACCCTCTCTCTGCCAGAAGCTATATGTGCAAACATCATTATTAAAGGGAAGGTCACGAGCTAGTTCAATCCATCCAAAGGAAGTTGGTTAAGCGATTCCTCAAGTGAGCCGGTTGGTTAAAAGAAAAAACATACTCGAACTGACTCTTTATGTCACTATCAAGTCGATTAGTGTCATCTCCACGCTCAGAGTAACAACACAGGATTACTTATTATATTGGAGCTTGTAAAGATGGAATTACGGGGATGCATTTTTCGGTCAAACGAATGAAGTGTAACGTGGGTGAAAGCTTCCATATAATTAGCTCTTATCGCATCAAACTCATTGGTTTGAATCCCATCGTAGTGCATGCCCCAACGAGGTTAGACTTTATGCTGCTTGCTACTTAATCGAGTTTGACGGTTGTGTGTACTGCTTTGATCTGTTGACATTTCCTTTGGTCGGTATGCGTTGAGATCACTGGGATGCAAAGAAGTATTACACCATGGAGGTCTAACAGGCAACCACCCCACACCGAGTGTTTGATGCCCTTTCATCTAAATCACATGAACTGAACTGAACTGAACGAGACTGTGTCCTTCTTGTCGTTGCTCTGGGACACGGCGAGTCTAGCGATCTCAGATCCGGTGTGGTGAACCTTACCTACTCCCTTACTTTATTACTCACCTGGGCTTTTGATAGACGTTCAAAGCATATGTCGTGATTTAAAGCAGGAGATTGTAGTAATTTAGACCCTTTCATTGATACTGGAAAAGGGTTTGAATAGCAAAGTCCCGCTGAGAGCCTTCCGGTCCGCATTAGGCAGTTGAACAACCAAGATAGATTAGATGATTGGAGCAACCAGGAAAGCTTACGATCAGTACACATTTCGAGAGCTGATAACTCTAACGTTGTAAATCAATCAGTGACAACGGTAGGAACTCTATAAAAATGATTTGCCTGAGTTTTCATAGTATTGCAATATATCATGTTCCATACCCTTTCAGAAGTGAGCATTTTCCATCCGCCTAAACTTTTCTCTTCATTTTCTTGTCCAACCCTCGTACACGCTGCTCAAGGGTAGACTCATTTTCTCTTGGCTTGGTCACATCTGGGAACAGTGGCATGTCTTTTACATCCTTCTTCTTCCCTCCTTTCTTCTCCCCCTTCTTCCCAACCTTCTTCTCTCCCTTCTCATTAAGCCCCTGCTTTTTCCTCTCTATGGCTGACTGTTTTTCCAACTTCTCAATCAATTCTCCCGTCTTGTCGAAAAGCTGTTTCTGCAGCTCAACGTCCTCAAACTCCTTTCTAGCGGGTTTCACATTTGCACACTCTTGAATGTACAGTCCACCTGGAACGTCCAAGATATGCGGAGCCATCACCGTATAACAGATAGACTGCGCTCCTTGTTCACAAGTCTTCAGTACAATAAACCACAGTGGCCAGAGAAGTAAATACACAAACAGACCGAAAACGCTTCCAAATGACATCATTCTTCTAGAAGAGGGAGACCGCATAAGTCCCGGATTCACAACGTTTACTCTTATCTTGCACTCCATTCCGTCTTTGCGGGGAATCGAGTCTATGTGTCTTTGATACTGTTTTGCAAAAAGCGAAAGCATCAGCTTGGACGACCCAAACACTTTCCAGCTTTTGTTAGCAGGATACCTTTTGTTCAACCAAAGTGGATCGTCCAAGTCAATCTCACCAACCGCCTGAGTTACACATGAAGTTACAACCACGCGCACATCTCGGTCTGGTGGTTGTACCCTCAAGGCTGGGCTTAAAAGTGCTAGTAAATGGAAGTGACCCAAGTAGTTTATGGCAATCTGTTTCTCCACTCCATCAACAGAAACTTGTCTTTGGGATCCTATGGGAACACTTTCACCAGCACAGCAAATGATCCCATCGAGTCTTCTGGCTGGAGAATTGTCAAGCCACTTTGTAGCAAATTTTCTAACACTATACAAAGAACTCAAGTCGCATTCTTCTGCGTAAATCATAATGTTGCCACTCTTATCCCGCAAATCACTAATATACTCTACTACGGTGTCGATTCTGGATGTAAGGATAACCAGCTGAGCTCCACGAACCGCTAAATCTTGCACTACAGCAGAACCCAGTCCAGACGATCCACCC
The DNA here is from genome assembly GCA_030570875.1 of Citeromyces matritensis. Classification (NCBI taxonomy): domain Eukaryota; kingdom Fungi; phylum Ascomycota; class Pichiomycetes; order Pichiales; family Pichiaceae; genus Citeromyces; species Citeromyces matritensis. The sequence goes on from JAJLWQ010000364.1 coordinate 59,430, forward strand.
GTCACCATATAAACCTTGCCGTGCAAATTTCGTTCCCAGGTGTTGACGGCCCCGCCACAGTAGTACTTGACGGCAAGCGCAGAGAGCAAGGGAGGCGCATACCGTTTGATATATTGCCATCCGGGGATACCTTGAGTGCCTTCAACGACTAGCGTTCCAATAATGTTAAGGGGCATTGTGATTTGCACTCAAAATGGATTTTTTTGTCACGTGTGATCATTGAAGCGAAGCGGAAATGATCACTTATGTGGGGATGCAACTATATGTGATCATGGAAAGATACAGTTCAAGTGCTCTTTAATATATTTTGAGAGGCATTACTGATTTTGCTGATGCAGGGTTTCTGACGTGATTGAAAAGAATTTTATTCACGAACATTACATCCTATTTAAGGTGGGTACTATCATTTAAAGTCATAGGGGATATACAACTTATTTATACTCCGACATGTATGAGCGATATGCATCTTTATGGAGCTTATATCCGGTCGTATCGAACAGAAGAATTCTAATACATCCTCGATTTAGTCTTGCCAGCCATCCGTATAATGGAATCGAGTGAGTGTCTGTTCTTTCAGTTGGTGATGTTTCTTAACAGTTTTGCCAATTGTGATTGTCCAGTATAGAGCCGACTAATCTACCTACTAGTATTCACCAAATTGCAAGATCGAGACTTCAAGTTTTCCGGACTTGTATCAAAATATGCTTCTTTGAGTTGACCACTTTGTTGAGATCTATCTTTATTGATTCTTTACAATCATCAGAAACTCAAATATGCCTTCTCCCTCTTTGTTGGTGAACAGAAAAATCAGTCACTGTTTAAATGGGGGTTGTCGATAGTAGTTGATGGGCCACATTTTTTAAGAAAGGGCTGATCTTGATAAAGTTTCAACATTATGGATCAATAGAGCATACTCTACTTTCAAATTGACAGGAAATTCAGCATCCATCTATGGTGGCTTTTTGAAGACATTTTCAGTGCTCAATTTCTCTCTCCCCCACAACCTCACTGTTATGAGAAAACAAACATATACCTAAAATTGCTTGAGGGAAGTCATCATGCTGACGTTTTACCTTTTCCTTGACAATCTCAACATCATGATAACCATTGGCACAATACCAAAGACTCATTGTTCGGATACTTGAAGCGCTTTATTGCCGCATGTAGATCAATTTGGTTTAAAGCAGAGAGAAAGCACAATGAACTCAGTGATGGAGACGAATTTGCTGATCAGGTTACACCATTCGTATTTGCCGCTGATATGCTTTTCCAAATAACTAGTTTTGAAAAACAAAAAATTACCTTGGTGGGGATTACGACCTTGGCGATACTGGATCTTCGATCGTCTTTCTAATACTGCTATGTCTGATTACAAGGTCAGGATCTTGACTTTCACAGAGCCATTTATGATCTTATGATCAAGATTTCTTTTAAGCTTGGTAAATAGTGCCGCCTTTCAATATATATCACTCTCCAGGCATATACTTAAAGTGATTCATTCCAATGGACTGAGGGCGTAGGATTTGACAGCCACCCTTCTCAAGCAAATACCTATCTGGCCTTTCTTCTCAATGATTTTTTGCTTGTGGTTCTCATCAATAACGCTGAGCGTCTTCAAGGTTGAAACCCATTGAAAGTCATGCAATATTCAGTTGAGTAGCGAATGTCCGATTCTCGCTTCCTGAGATAACTTCTCTGACAGCTTCAAATCAAAACCTCAACTTTTTCGACTGATCCTTCGATTGCCTTTGGTGCTACCGGAGTGAGGCTAGATTGCGCTTTTTGAGTGTCTTACGTTCACTAATAGCTACAATGAAAAAAAGGCAGAGTCTCATTGAATGCCTTTTATACTACATGCTTTGACATTTTGTTCACAATAACAATAGGCTCATCACAAAAGGAGTGCAAAACAAGAAAAAAAAAAAAAAAAAAAAAAAAAAACCAAACCTCCAAACCATGGACGAAGTGGTTTTCTATAGTCCAGAAACGATACCTGGAGATAAGCTTCAACAATCTGCATTTGCTTATGGCTCCTCTCTGCATACCTCCAAACAGTACACCCAATTTCGACAGTGCTC
>JAJLWQ010000365.1:0-61309 GCA_030570875.1 Citeromyces matritensis
TTTTATCATTTTCATCGAACTGGTTGCTGTATTCATATGATGCAGTGTCCGTGCTGAAATGGAGATGTTCGCCCCATAAATGACGGTAGAGAACCATAATGGGATTCAATATGGCCTTAAAAGCTTCTTTGGTGGCATTTTCAGGCAGCCCTGTTTCTTTTGAACCAACGTGAAACGGTTCATCTAGAAAAGTAGCTTGCTTAAAAAAAAATCTGGATCTATCCTTTGCGCCTTTCACAAAATCGTTCATCTTATGATATGTCTCCTTAAGATCCATCTCCTCAGAATCGTCAGACATCACAACTCGATGGAACAGCTTACGAGCTGCAGTACCCTTGTTGGATGTCTTGTTGAGAATATACTGATAGTCGGTACCAACTTCGGTTAGCGAAGCTGATTCCGCCTCACGCATCTCCGTTTGCCGTGTTCGCTTCTTGAGCCCGGAAGTATCAAGCCCCCTCGCAGGCAAAGAGAAAAAAATGTGCAAAGACAACCTGATGGTTTCCTCTCTGAGAGAGGAAATTGGTCCAGAATAAAATTCATGATCAACAAACGTGTCCAGGGGGGGTAAAACTTCGGTGTAATCTAGTGCGGGGAAGACAGGAGTCGGGTTCTCGGGTTCGGGAAATCTATCATCAATGAATTTGAACTTCACTCGTTTGGCATACCATTCGAAGCGCTGCCTTATTTGAAGGTCTTCTTCCATGATCGCTTGGTCTAAGGATCTACTTCTAGGAAATTTATACGCCCTCCCAATGGTTCTGATTTACGCTGAGGAATGTGTAGTATAATTTGGTAACCACAGAAAGTGACTGTTTCAATGACCTCCTGATTGAGTGATTGAGAACAGCAAGAGCCAGTCGAAATAGTGTAGATATAGCACGTGGATGAGCAAATAGAAAATAACGAATATATTAACTATAAAGCTCAAAGAAGCTATAACACTTGAAGCATCGACACCCTAAATGGACAGAAATGCCTCCTTATAAAGGGAAGAAAACAGAATAGAAAAGTTGTGGTAAAAGTAGAAACAATAACCACAACAGAATAGAATTCGGGTCACTTACAGTTAGTGACCCGAGAGGATAATGTTGCATCCAGACATTTGAGTCTCTCAATGTCCAGATATGCAATAAATGCACAATGCAAGAAACTAGTACAGCTAAAGTTTTGTTCCTCTAAGTGTGGGATGAATATGTAGATTAAAAAATACAGTTATCATCTATGGAGTACTTACTGGACGGGATTGAGTCTTTGATTCAGATAATTGGACTAATAGATATACTTACATTCTTGGTTCAACATATCTCATTGAATTTCTCCCCCCTTCTGATCTGATCCTACCTTTTTATTTGATCTTATTTTTGATGCTCTCAGCGAGCTCATTGAAAGGTTCGGTGAATCTTGAGATTCAGGAGGTTTGCAGGGCCCGTTTCATGTCCTACGATACAATTTTTAGGGCAACGTCCGTGTCCTTCGCATTGATTAAGCACTTGTCCTTTTCATTTTAGCAAAAAAGTATCGAAGATCTCAGGTACTTACTGCGTGCCAGGATGGATAGGTACCAAATATTATATGCAGGATACCTTAAACAGAAAAGACTGCTTAAAACGTGTATTCTTTGAGCTAGTTTTGCGATTTATTGACACAAGGCGTTTTTCTGTACACGCGAGAGTACACCATACGGGGTCATAAGCGATTTCCCAGAAATTATTTCGAAAAATGGATTTGGCGTGACGGTTTATAAAAGGCCTCAGATGTTGTACATTTGCTCCATTTATCAATACATCTCAAATAGTCATAAAATTTCTGTTTAATGAATGAGATGAGCAGAATATCGTCAATAAGTCGACGTCTGTTTTCAGAGATGTTCAAAAATGCTCGTCTGATTCTTTCCCTTCTCTCCTATCTCCTATTATATTGCCCTACCCTTATTGACATCCCACAAATCTATAGAGTCAACCACTGTGACTGTCACCTTCAACACTATGTGCTCACCAATTTACAAAGAATTTGAGGTTTTCTCGAAATACAAAGCATACAATACGATTCACATTAGGTCAATGAGCTACGAATCCCACTAGAAACTACCATTCAACTCAGAAACAATCAATGCACATTTAATACATCTATAACATCGACTCCAACCCCATCAGAACACTAAAAGTGTCACTGGGCATTTTATACTGCAGCATACCGGCGAATATCATGCAATTTTTCGCAATAGCCTTCAGGCTGTTCTTCTTATTCTCCTTTGACGAGTCGTGGCTGAACTCGCTGGCGGAAAAGAGCGAAACGAGACGCACCACGCACGTCATGGTAATCACCAGCAAATGCGGCACATTAACCACAATGTTCTCATCGTGCAGTGTAACGTCCTGTGCCATTCTCCTGGAAGTTGTGAGATCGAGCTGCGTCAGTGTAGGAATGATCTCTAAAGAGGAGATCATCTTCAAAGAGTTCTCCCAGTCTTTGCGAGCAAAGCTGTCTCTGATTTCAACGAGCTGTAAGAGAGAGGAGCAAGTTTCTCTAGCTTTGAGAGTCACTTTGGAAGCCAAAGCTGGGTCAGCAGAAAAATCAGACATGAGTTTTCTAGCCAATAGAATAATCTCCTCAGACTGATTTGTGATGCCCTCCACGTCGTACGAGAGAAGGGGAACTTCGAGATCTGACTCTTTGAGAAGATTACCCAAAAGCCTATTCACCAATACAACCACCGTGTTGTACTCCTCGCTGAGCTGGTACAGGAGGATGCAGTCGTAGATCCTGCCTTCTTCGTCCGCCTTCAAAGCCACCTGCTCAGTGATGGTGTGGCGGTAAGACTCCTGGTCGTTCAAGAACAAGAGCTTCCTTCTCTTTTCGATCGCTCCAGGCAGTCTGGTTCCGTCCTGGGCAATCTTGCCTCGAAGGAGATAGAACTCTCTCGTGTCTAGAACGAGCTCTCTTATGTATTCATGAGAGGTTTTGATGAGCTCTTTTCCTGTTTGTGGGTCCACGTTCATACAAACAAGAATCAAGTACTCGGCAGCCACTCTCGGATCAGAGTGTCTAAACTCGGACGTGTACGAGTGGATCAGCTTGGCCACATTGACAGAATTGGGTTGAAAGAGGTTGCCGGTTCCCACGTTCAAAAGCCCATAGTAGACGAGCCCTATAGCCAGATGGACACCGTTGATCTCGCTCACTTTGTAGCAGTACTCCACGGCCAGCTCGTAGCATCCGCACATAATTAGCGCTTGGAGGTAGAGAGGATGCGAAGTACTAGCGTTGAAGTTGTCAGGGCCAAATTGCAAGACGGATTTCTGCAAGTCTGCCAGAGAGTAGCGTTCGTGTATAAACTCAGACTCGTCAGAGTCCTCTCGCGTGAATGCCAAATGCGTCCACAGCCAGTCCTCTATGCTCAGTGTGACAAAGGGAAGTGTCTTCTTGGAGAGATCGCATCTTCCAATGAGTTTGTATAGGGCAAAGCGAAACGGGTCAGAGTCCTTACCCATGTTTCTAAACATCTGGTTGAACGCAGCGAGCAGACGCTCCTGGATCTCACGAGGGAGCTTCCCGTCTGGAGCTCTGGCGTAAGCTCTCAAGTACCCTGGGAACGGTTTCTCCAATTTCTCGAAAGAGTTTTTAGGATCCATCGTCACTTCTACAGCTTCCTGGATGCACCCAGCACGTAGCAGGTAAAACAGGATCGCCCATATGGGCACGCCGTTGACGATGCTGAGGTTGGGGACGGTCCACTCACCGTTTTTCTTGAGCTTAGTCTCGACAAAGACTTTCACTTTCTGCGCCATTGAAGGCGGCTCCACCACTCCGTTCAAGGTGGTGATGCTCTTTCTATACACCTGATCCAGGTACTCTATGAACTGCGACTCCAAGTAGCTTTTTGATGTCGACAAGATTCTCTTTCTAAGAGAAACCCCCTCGGGTGATTTAGGAGATTTGTATGCGTTTGTGAAGACGCCCTGATTTGAATCTGCCACCAAATCTCCTAAAATCCGCCATACGCCCACCATCTGGCGATTTTTCGATTCGGTAGTTTCCTCGCGGAAGATGGTGTGCAACACATTGGCATACAAATACGGCTTGTTCAAGTCGCGAGCTTCGTTCAACTCGTAAATGGCCTGTGCGTGAAGCTCGAATAGTTTACGCAAAGCAAAGGATACGTTGGGATCGCGTGGCGACTTGTTCTGAGGAGTGAAAATGGAAGCCTCCTTTCTCACTTGCACATCTGACGATTCCAACTGTTTTTCACCTAAAACGGTATTCCAACCAATGCTTTTAGTGGTGTTTCTACGCTTCTGGTCCCTCCCGTCTGATTTTAGCAGTTGAGAAGACTGCAGAATGGCATTAAACTGAGGACGCAGCGCATCACTGCGTTTCCTCCAGTCCATAGAAATGTTCTCCGACACAAACTGGTCAAAGTCACGTGAAGCGGTAGAGAGAGAATTCTCAATAGCGGACAAAATGCTCTCTTCTTTTTTGTACTTTAGCATTCCCTCCACGTCGGCAATGACTTGTTGAGTGGGTGCCATTGCGGTCGTTGTGGGCAGTTGCATGGACCTCCACTCATCCTCGATCTCGTCGATAGAAATGCCTGACCCAGCAAGGAGATAGTGCGCTTTTGTAAAGTGGTGCTCGTGGTTTTTTTGTTTCCGCAGACCATTCGCGCGCCGTTTCACTTCGTTCAGGCTCAGGTGGATGGTGCCGATATCGGAAGAGCATTTGGGGAGGTTCTTTGAGGAGTTGATCAACTCTCGCAAAAGAGATCTGTTACCAACGTCGGTCATAAATGGTGTGTGGATGCAAGTTGGGAAAACCCCTTTACGAGTTGCGTCCTGATTTTAGTCGTAAAGCATGTTGAATCTGAGTCTTTTATCTTTTCTTTCGGAGTTCTCTATGAAGAGACATTAATCAATCAGTTAGTGAGCACCCACGAATAGCTTCCCTTATAGGTTTTATGTAAAAGACAACTGCCTTTCACACAAATATAACGTCCCTAGATATAAGGGCAAGTTTTTGAAATAAACCTCTCTGGTCTTCAACGTGCGAAAGTGATTTTATTCTCAGCTTACCAAAGATGGTGTGTTATTGATACGATACGATGCCATGACTGGCCGTACCTAACAGCAATGCCAAGACCAGTACAAAAATCACTTTGGGACGCTCAATAAGCTCACGAATGTTTCTTTGCCATTTGATGGCATGCTGACTTTTAGAAAGCTTCCAAAATGGTGCATGTCGCGGTGGATCGAACGACTGGAAAAAGTGCCTTGAAGAGGCCTTTTATCCACACTAATAACAAGAACTCCCAACACAGATGAAGGCATTTCAAGAGTGCTGGGAGGCTCAAATGAACTATGAACGCACACAGGCAAAAGAGAACAACCTCTCAAATTCTACTCATGTCCTTTACGCTGCATCTCTGAAGCGAAGCGAAACTATAACCTACTGTATCCGCATACCGTATTATCTTACCTTTTTCCTCATACGGTATCTACGTACGCCTTCTGCCCATCGTGATGAGATGCGGTTACTGCATACCCCAGGCTTGATACGGTACCTACGTACTGCTCCTACCTACCGTGCCCACGTACTGTTTCTAACTACCATACCCACGTACTGTGTCACCCTTCTACACACCTCAATGTGAATTTATGCCACCACTACAAAAATGTCCCTGAATGCTTATCTGTTCTTTCAATTCGCAGTCCGCAGCAGGAAATTGACTCGGAGCAGGGGGATACTACAACTACGCAATACGAGGCTGGAAAGACTGCTAAATGGTAAGAGGCCTCAACATCACATCTGATCAACCTCTGTGCAAAAGCTAATGCACACTCCTTTAGACTATTGCATAGAGGCAAATCTTGGTGTCAACTCACGCACTGAATAGTGATAGTTACTCATAGCATTTCTCTGTATAACATTTGCAAATAGGATGTCCTGATAACCCGATGTAATGGATTGAGGTTCTGTGATCTACCCACTATATGTTACTGAGACTTCTGCTTCAAGATTTGTCAGTGAACCATTCCCGGTGCTTTATAAATCTCCACTGTGTTTGGTGGACGGAAAACAGTCCTTGAAGCATATCAATACTGAATAGCGGCTTCACAGTGAATTCTGCTATATTGAATGCCCCTATGCATGATAACAGGTCTCAAAACCGTAAAAAGCCTTTCTGTACCAAGACTGTCCACACTCCCTTTTGGTTCATGCTCATGCTCATGCTTGATTTGTGTGATTTTGGACGTACTTCGTTTAGGTTTATAGAAGGACTGGCGATTTCCTGTTAGCTCTGAGTTACTCCTACTTTATGCTTGATAAACCATTTTCTGAGGAACGGGGGGTTTCATCGACTCTCCTGTATGTTATGGGCGAATCGGATAACATTACTTTACTAGCTTCAACTTTGTATTCGTGATCAGGTGGACTAATCCTTACCTGATCCCGAGGCATGAAAAAATCATTCCCTCTCAAGTTCCTTTCACCTTGAAAAGCATACCTAGAGGGACGAGACTTTAAACAGCTTGAAAATTCTTTGGGTTCAAAAAGAGCTCCAAAGGATGAGGCTTCTGCAGTTGATATCCAGTATACCAAGCGCTGAATATTATCATATCACCTCGAATACTAAATTCTATGCCTCAGGGAGAGAGATGACAGTTCAATCGGTGGGGCAGCACGGAGGTTTTCGCATACTCAAGGACGTATAAAAAGCAGAATGAGTGCATAGGCCAAACATACTCTTTAAACTGATATCAGTCGTATCAGTCCGATACATCATGCCAGACATCTGACCAAGATTCATAGCGTGAGTCATATATGGATCGATGCGCATGAGAAGTCAGAAATGGATCTGACAACTTTCAATATCACCTGTTGGAAAAGTGGTGTACCATGAATGCTTCCCTGTCTTTTTGACCCATACTAATACCTCAACACTATTCAAAACAGAGTGTGAAGTAAAGAGTTTCCCTCAACTCCGTCGTCTCATTCGGAAAGAGTCCGGCTTTCACTGACTAAAGCCCATCCAGCTGTACACATGATCACCCCTCACTTATGGCCCGCCTCAAAAAGCCTAGCCGATTGCAAAAGGTTGGGAAAATCCATCTGTTTTGCAATCCTGTTGCGAACCCAACCTGATAGCTTTCCTTGAATCCGGTGTTGTTCGAATCTATAGTCAAAGAGGAAAATCATGGCATAATCATCTTTGTGTCTGATTGCACGCCCCACACTCTGGTTAACGGACCTCATGCAAATATTCTCATAAAACTCTGTGGCGTTCCTTCTCGCTGCTGCATCGTCACCGCCAGCTTCCTTTGTTCTCTGCTCGATGTATTTCCTCTTTGCAACCAGCTCACCAGAAAATGCATTGGGAAAAGGTAGCCCCACCATCAAAACCGCTCTGGCCAAGTCGTCAGAAAAGTTTATCCCCTCAGACATTTTGCCTCCTACAACCGAAAGAAGCACAGCTCCACCACAACTTTTGACTGTCTTTGAGTAATCTGATAATACGCTGTCGCTGTTGGAGCTTCTCTCCTCTTTGAAAATTTTCTTCAAGCTGTTCATTTCATCATAAATCCCGCCGTCTCTCCACACCCCGGCGACATCCTCTAGATACTGGTAGCTGGGGAAAAATATAACTACACCACCTTTGATTTCTTTGAGTAAAGAGTTTACCGAGTTGCCCAGATCCCGCAGCATTTGAATATTTTTTCTATTTTGAAAGGAAAAGTCAAACTGAGTTCCACTCACTCCCTTGGTCACAGCGTAAACCTGTAAATTCTTGTCAGGGATCACGTGGTCACACCTGAATTTCAGCACTTTATCATGGTTCAAGTAGGGAAACAGATACTTTTCATAATCTTCCATAGGCTCCATTGTACCACCGGCAAGAATAACGCAACGAGCTTCCTCTACAATATCTTTAAACACCTCGCTGGGGTCCAGCAAAAGATATTTGACTACGAGGGATCCATTCTCCTGATCAAAGAAAAACTTGCCCGCTTTGGAAGGGTTTGATAGACATCTTAGAAAGGAGATCACCTTGAACAATAAAGGATTAGAGCTGTGCTCCGTTTTCTCCTTAGACTGTTTTTCAATGTACCCTTCGATCTTGTACGCAATTTTTGACACTTTCAAGTACTTTTCAAGTTTGTGTATGTTGAAAAGATCTCCTGTTGTTCCCTGGAAGAAGTCACTAGCGTTGATTTCCATGCCTGGCTTCAAACGGGTTTTTTGCTTCTCTGTTATAAAGCTTATAATGAGCTGAATGGTTTTGCACAGTTTAGACAGATTGATTCTGTTTCCCCCGTTCAACCTGCTTTGGAATTTTGACAGATAAAACCGGATAGCGCTATGAGACTTTTGGAGCTCTTTCAAACTTACACAAGTCGAGTTCATCGCACTTATTGTATCTAGCAAGTTGTGCGCTTCGTCGATTACGATGATGGAGTCTCGAATGTTCAAATTTAGAGCTTCTCTAGTGTTTTTCTCCAACAAAAGCTGATACGGAAGCGTAAGCACTTCGCTGGAGCTTATTGACTTCCGTACGCTATAGTAGGGGCAAATATTGAGATGGCGGCCTATAGCAGCTAGATCTTCAATGTCGTGGATTGAACTTTGAGTATAGTCTGTAAATTTTGCCCCAACCTCTTTGGTCTTTTCATCCCGGAAATTCGGATAGTATGAGCAGCTTTTCGTTGAGTCCCGTTGAAGATCAGTGCATGCATCGTTTATAAGGGTTGCATCGCGCAGTTTGGAAAGCTTGGGATGGATGCAAAGTTGCTTTCGTGATCCAAGCGGCAAATACTTTGTTCTTTCCGCAACACCATCATATGTAGGAGGAAATGACGTTAGTGTCAGTTGACTGCTAAACTGAGTGAGCTGAGAATGAGTTCTTGAACAGAAAAAAATCTGAGGGAACTCCTGATTTGGGCTTTTCGATTCTACAGTCTTCTCCAATTTGCTCATCATCCTGAGAACTTCATCTTCCAGCTTTGCTGAACGATCCTTGATACTGAGGTTGGTAGCTTCTTCCTCATCTTGACTATCATAGTCTTGTGCCAAAAACTCGTCGTCGGAAGTGCTCATTTTGATTTTTTTGAAACGCTTTTGATTATCAGGCAGATCTTTGGCCATAAAGCTAAAGTCTGTTTCCACCTTATCCAAACGAGTTTCATAGTCTTTTGAATTTTGGATCTGTTCTGACAGTATAGAGTTCTGGTAGGCCTCTCTAACCCATAGCGGCTCATCATCGTCTTGGTCTCCCATTGACTGTGCCCTTTTGTATTTTCTAAGCCACGTCATCGTGGAGCATATCAGCGAGAGGGTCTTCCCTGTTCCCGTGGGACTCTCTATGAGGCCAACTTTGTATCCTTCATCCACCACCCGATAAACAGCTCGCATGAGCTCAAGCTGTATTTGATAGGGCTCGAAAGGGTGGCTGAAACTCGTTTGAGTCATGTTTCATTTATGATTCAGGGGGCGACAAAATTTTGAGAAAACTTTTTTCGCAGGGAGATCAAAGTGAGGACAAGTGATGGATGTTCTTCAGCGCGCCGGTGTCAAGAAGCAACTAATCAACTTGTTGTGGAGTTGATAAGGGGTGAAAGAAAAAAAAAATCAAGAGGTAGGTCGTGCCCGGATTCGAACCGGGGTTAGTTGAATCAGAATCAACTGTGATAACCTCTACACTACACAACCTCTTATGAAAACGACGGCCAAACAACTTGTTATAACGTTGTGCTGCGTGCCCTGTTGAACACTCGGCTAGCACAAATTGACCTCAAACATTATTGAATGGCCAATGAGCCAAAATTATTTAGTCAATGCAGCACAAATGTTTATTTGCAAGCGACAGTTCAAAGTATGGTTGCCCACACATGTTCATACTTGAGACCGTACACTTGTCAACAAACCATGCAGAATGGAATCTACTGCTAAAATGCAGCAAACCTGCGCTCTGGATAATACAATGCCATTTCAGTATTTAGAGCTTCTTTACGACTGGGTGCGGTAATTGTCTATATATCGAAACTTGTATGCGAACGAAAATACCTGCTTCTCGTTTTTGGTAAGAAGAATGAATGCAAGTTCGACAAGCTCTCCAGCATCCATGACCCTGGTGTTACCAGCAAGTGAGTCATCTTCCTTCAATGTCTTTTGCTCTACTGCGAAAGTATGTGAAGCGGCGGAAGCCAATGCCAAACTAAGCGCAGACTGCTGAAAATACAAGACAGGGAATTGCATAATTTTGTGATATACTCATGTGAAAATCTATAAACATGCGCGAATTCGATTCCGCTTGATGCAAGCCTCAGATCGAGGTAAAAAATGAGTTTTGATTATCGAGCTTCTGATGCACAGTTGAGCATGAGTGAAGAGTAATAAACAGATTGTGCCTCATTGACAGGTTATTTAAACTCGGGTATGATGAATCACCACTCACAAAATCAAGAATGCTCTTAGACGGGCCTAACTTGCATACACTTAGCATGAAAGCAGAGAACAGCAGTTTAAAGGCCACTCAAGTATGGACTACACTCTCCCTGGTGTAATGCAGAGCACAAACTATAGGAGGACACAATGGCGTTCGAGTCCACATGATGATTGAGCTGCCCAACAACAATGCTACTTCCGAAACTCACAAAATCCATACAAAGGGGTTCGAACGACCTCCAATAAAGGTCGTGCCGCAACAGGTTACCCTCCCTGGCTCTTGGGGCAAACGCAGTGCAGTTTTATGACGTAACCATCTAATACCGTCTCTTCACGTCTCTAACGGTCATACGGAACGCTAATCTGCAGGCAAACATCATCGCAGCAACAGAAATTTTACACTTTTTTGAGTCTCGTGCAGGAAGGAGGAACTTGATCCGGATACCGCATAATGACGTCAGTGCAAACGTCACACGGCATTTCTGACAATAACGATAAGCGAACCAGTTTTGATCTTGAGCCAAACCCTTTTGAACAGTCGTTTGCCAAAGATGGTTCGCCACAGAATCCGCATCCCTCACAACCACCTTCATCTGGTGAGGCACGACGTCAGCCTTTGCCGTCTTTAAGTGTTCTTTCTCCAGGAATCAGTAACGGTACTCATGCTACTCCAGGATCCATCTGGAACTATGGGTTGCATCCACACGCACCGCAGTTGGGACATCGTAAGAAATCTTCACTATCCGATAGTTTGCTTCGTACCGGATTGACTCCTGGAGGTGGCGGGATGGCCCATCTTCACCAGGCTGCTACTTCGAATCCGTTCACTCATATTCCAGGACTATCCACCCCTTCCATACTTCAAGCAGGAGCCCTTACTCCTGGTCTTAGCTCGTTGCTGGGAATGCCTAATGGTACTGGGTCGCATAGTGCGCCCTCACAGGATGTTTCTCTTTTGTCAAATTCAGTTCCGCATTCCATAACAAATGAAGTTGCTCCGCAACAATCTCACCTCCAGGCTTCCCAGGTTCCTCAGGTTCCTCAGGTTCCCCAGGTCCAGCAGGTTCCTCAATCTTTAAATCAGGCTCCCCAGTCTATAAATCAGGCTCCTCAAGTTCCGCAGTCTCTCGCTCATCATATTCCGCATCAGCCACCCATGCCACATCCTCCCGCTCACTATGAACCAAGCATGGACCAAGGGCTGGGAATGAAGAGAGAGAACTCGGAACAGTCTCCCCGAACAACTAAAAGGGCGAAAAATGCTCGAAATAGCGCTAGTCAAGAATCACTTCAAGCGAGCTCACCAGAAGACGAAAAGAGAAAACATTTCTTGGAGAGAAATCGCGTGGCTGCCAGTAAATGTAGAAAAAGAAAGAAGGAACTTATGGGGAGGATGCAGGATGAGCTCACCTTCTACTCGTCCAATTTTGAATCTTTGAATCAACAGGTTGCTAGTCTGAGAGAACAAGTTATAACGTTAAGAACCATCCTGTTCTCTCACAAAGAGTGTTCTGGATTGATTGACTCTGTGGGAGGCTACGATGCGCTCGCTTCCATCTTGAACGCTACTAATATACCCAGACAAATCCCACAGCAAGGGGGTTTCCCTGTTCCATCAGCAATGCATTCTCAGGCGAGCTCGCAGGTTCAGAGCCCGATGGTGATGGCACCGCCCAATCCGCAGATGCATCTCATGCCCACCAACGTTGCAATGCCAATGATGGAGAACAATAATATAAAGAGGGAATGAAGAAGGGAGGATCAAGTGGTGGTAGCTGTCTGGTGTTTGTGCGAGATTGTCGAAGGGCAACTCAACCTGCTCAAAACAGTGAGGATTTCTTTATAGATTATTCTTTCTTTTAGAGGATACCAAATGAACATGATAAGAAGATTTCGTATCATGTGTAGAACAAACATGTTCTTATCTCACGCAGAATTGAAGAAATTGGTTGTATGAGAGTTTGTATCGTCGACAATGTTCATCTGTTGTTTTGAGCATATACTGTAACATTTTTGTGTAGCTTTGTTCTACATGAAGCCCAAGTGACACTACAGGTGACTTTGAATGAGTCCGAATATATCATGATACGCATAAACCGTTTTAGCACATTCTCTCAGTCTGTTTGAGGTAAAATTTAGTCGATATATTTCTTGTATAGCCTATCACTTGAGCGCAAGAAGGGAGACTCGAAATGTAGTTATTGATTTAAATCAGATCATAGATCCTTGCCATTCCTGTTAAGGCGATGGTGGTCCAGGTTTTATTGAAAGTAGCTGAACATTTTCATTACAAAAGAATCGTTTAGCGCATACATTCGACTTCTCTTAAATGCGAGCGACAACTAGCCTGAGAGCTCTATTGTGTAGGATCAGAAATGGCAGGCTGGTAAAGCCATTTAGAATATGCACTGATACTTTTTGTGCTTGTATATACCTACAATTTATGCTTTCTCTCAGAATTGAAATGGACATCCCACACAAAGTATATAGACAAGCACTGACAGCCCTACTCGAATAATCAGTGGCCTATATTCACTCTGAAATCGCGCGCAGTCGGTGACATTAGGCAAGGATTAGGTCTCTCAATCAGGCAAGCTTTACCGAGTGAATGCCAATGACATTCAATATGCGCAACTGCTCTGCCACACATTAATCTTTAGATCATCTCTTGCGCTTCGCTTCAGAGAAGATCTGCATCCATACACCCTCCAATGTCTTTCAACTACCTTCAGCACGCTCGGAAGATCCTGTGCATTGGCAGAAACTATGCTGCGCATATCAAGGAGCTCAACAACCCAAAGCCAATGCAACCCTTCTTTTTCCTGAAGCCCTCTTCGTCGTTCCTCGTTCCGGGATCGGGTCCGATTCTCATACCTAGAGGCACCGTAGTCCACTACGAAGTTGAACTGGCAGTGGTTGTTGGAAAAACGCTCAAGAATTTGGATCCTCAGACGTTTGGTAAAAAAGAAGCACTCGATGCAATTAAAGGATATTCCCTGGCCATAGATCTCACGGCTAGAAACGTGCAGGACGAAGCCAAGAAGAAAGGACTACCATGGAGCATTGGAAAGGGTTTTGACACGTTTCTGCCAATCTCCGAGTTTATTCCAAAGGACCAAATTCCTGACCCGTACAATGCCACGTTATCTCTCAGTGTAAATGGTCAGGTCAAACAAAACGACATGACTAATTTGATGCTTTTCCCTATCGACAAAATACTCTCTACCATGTCCAGTGTGATGACACTGGAAGAGGGGGATATAATTTTGACTGGAACTCCTAAGGGGGTAGGTCCTCTCCATCCTGGTGATACCATTGAGGCACAGGTTGAAGTGGAACAAGATGTCAAAACCAAAATGGCTTTCCAAGTGGAGGAAAAGCCTGGTCCATATATCTACAAAGAGACCTAATACATTCAATGTTTATTACTGTTGAAAGTGTTGCATGTAATGCCCTTATGAGCACGTCGAAAGAACCATGCATTATTAGTAGATTGAGCAAATTCAGACCCATGAGTCTACTCCGATCAAGTCAATTATTTTGCCGAGTAGTTGTCTTTTTGTCAACTATTTATCAATTATTCATCACTCTTCATCACTCTTTATCACGCTTTATCACTCTTTATCACTCTTTATCACTCTTTATCACTCTTTATCACTCTTTATCACTCTTTATCACTCTTTATCACCCTCTATCACCCTTTATCACTCTTTATCACTCTTTATCACTCTTTATCACTCTTTATCACTCTTTATCACTCTTTATCACTCTTTATCACTCTTTATCACTCTTTATCACTCTTTATCACTCTTTATCACTCTTTATCACTCTTTATCACTCTTTATCACTCACCACCCAAATCTCTGCACTCACACATCAACAATTCCCTCCTTGGGAGGAATATACTGTCTAAGAACCACTCCTGCCTCTTTAAACACATTCGCACTCAGCGCATCCATACTGTAGCTTTGGGAATAAACCACTTTAGAAACTCCAGCCTGAACAATCTTAATAGAACACGTCAAGCAGGGACACGTGTTACAGTAGAGAATCGCCTCAACCCCAACACGATCTCGGCCTGCTTCAAGAAGTGCATTCTCCTCTGCATGCAAACAAAGACACGTGTGAAGTCCATTCCCAAGTCCTTCTCCCGAATTACATCTAGAACATCCTCCCTCATTACAGTTCACCAAATTACGAGGGGTTCCGTTGTAACCGGTAGCCACAACCCTTTTATCTCGTACAACAACGCATCCAACTCTTCTCTTCATGCAATTACTTCTCAAAGCTGCCAGGTCTGCCAGTCGCATGAAATAGCAGTCCCAGTCGGGCCTCAGCCGTGTATGATCTAATAAGTTCAAATTTGACAGCTGCACATAGAGCTGCTCTACATTTTTTGCGTGATTTACAATTTTGATCGAGGCCGATCCCATTATTTTCACAAGAGAAGTTTGTTTGCCATACATTTTTTCATCAGATAAAGCGACAAACTGCTCCAGTGGTACGTCTTTGTTGTGCTTTTCTTTAAATCTATCAAACCGCTGCAAAAGAGGAGCATCGACGGAGACATGGAGGAAAAAGGGTCTCTTGAGCAAGATTTCAAGTAAATCGTGGTCCTCGAGGTGAGTCATGACAAACTTGTCTCGCCAGTGCTTAGTTACATAGTCTAAGAGTTCCTGATTCGACTGACACAAAATGTCAGGAGCGCTTTCATCCCCTACGCTGATCTGCTTAAACCCCTGGTACTTGAGGTATCGCGCAACCTCAGTCTTCCCAGCACTGAGTGTACCACTGACTCCGATCAACATTTTTAAGGGGACGAGCCATCCTCACACCACCAAAAAACGCGACGCGATTACACCTCCTTACACCACCATAAACAACATGGCTAAAGATCTGGAAATCACGAGAAACCAGATGAGTTTCGCAGCAGACTCTCTGCTGTGGTCCCAGGATGGCCAATTGGCCATGGTGACCGCGTCTGGGGTCTTGGTTATTGAACCGACTTTGGAGGTGCAGACTGAGGAGGATAACGGGTTGGACTCTCTTTATAATGTTTCCAAACTCCCCACACATGAGGCGTCTATCAATTCCTTGCAAAACGTGATTGCCGCAGAAGAGAAGATGTCGATAACCCAAACAAGTACCGAATCTGTTGTTACTGCAATACAGTGGTCCCCATTGGGAGTCGGAAGTAACGACAAGTGCGTTTTGGCTGTATTAACCAACACTTCTCAGCTGCTCATCTACGAGCGCACTTCGTCAGACTATTCCGAATGGAGAATCAAGTTTCACATTAATAGGTGGCTCATAGAACATCACCAGGTTCCAGTAGAGTACTATATTAAAAACTCCGATCTGATCAAACTTCGTATACACTCCTTTTCATGGTCAGAAGCTGTAACCTCAGGGTCCGCTTCAGGAACCAGTTTGCTGGCTATGACGTCTGAGGCCAGTCAGATTATGCTGGTGGATCTAATGGGGTCACAGCCACTTGTCATTGCAACCACCTCTCTTCTCCCTGAAAACTACCCTGTCCTTATGAGGTGGTCTCCGTGGGTCGTAAAAGGAGGAGTGTGTGAATCTGTATTACTCATTGTTCTTTCTGACAACTCTTGTTTGATGCAAAGAGTGACTTACGACGGAACAACGTTCCAAATCGAGGAGACACCCCAACAGGTGATGCCGCCCTCAAGGTCTATGGTCTCCACCGTTTCCTGGTTCAAGCTGGAAAGCAACCAACTTATAGGGCTGGTTCTGTCATGTGACAAGATGACTTTATTCCATGATGGGACATCGCTAAGCTCCAAAGTGGGAACGCCATATGCGATTACTTCTGTCAACATTTCACAGCTCTCAGACTCAACTTTACAAATCTACTTGTCTAATAGTGTGGGTTTCATTGCTCGGCTCATCTACGATACCACTGCCAAAATCATCAACACAGAATACGCCATCTCGTACAACAACATCTTGCAAGAGTACAGGAATTGCAACAACTCTGCTGTGATGAACGACGACATCTTAAAAGTGATAGCTAAAAAGGTGAAAGTTTTAAAAGCGAAAAACTCCAACCTCATACTTCGACTGGGAGGACTTACGTTCAACCCTTCCAATACTCTGTTTTCCCTTACATGCGACAGAACAATGAAAAACACTTTCCAGGACTATGTTCCTGCTCCCCATCAGCTACTGCATCTGTCTATGGGGACCTTGATTTCTGGGTTTGAAAGCCTTGCTGAGAATCTTTTGAAAAGAGCAGATATGTCGCCTTTTCTCGATTCCAGTGTTTCGTGGTTTGAGGAAGTGGAGTTTTTAACTACAACAATGCCACAACTCCCCGGTTTCATCACTGAAGAACTCCACAGAAACCTTCAGGGATCGCTCGTAGTGGACGAAACCTGCGATGACCTCAAGATGTATCTCAAGTCGAATCTCTACGATAACGTGCTTCTGAACAGGCTGAGACATCGTTTTATGATTACCCGCGAAAAGGACGTATCCAGCACTATCCTCACATTCTTGGCAAGATGTATATCTGTCTATGTGACCAGGCGCTCTCTCGATACTAAGCAGAGTCCGTACGATTCTGCGTTGTTACAAAGTATGACGTGCCTCTTACAAGGCCAGTCTGGACCTCCTGTAAAGATATTCAATACCTTTCTGCAATTGGAGCAGGAGTTTGCCTTCAGTAATCAGTCGGACCCATGCGTTATTGAGTCTTCTTCCGGCCATAAATGGCCGCGATGCTCCATTTCTATGATTCCTCTCATGGATGCCGGACTCAAGAAGTGCTCTCTCTGTGGATGTCGAGTATTGACATCGAGTGGAGAGGGAGTTCTTTTGGTCTCCTTGTTGGAGAGTCTCTCGTTGTGTATATACTGTGGTGCACATTTCGAGAGCTGAGTTTGTGTTGAGAGACAGTGTGAGAACGACTATGAGACAATAGCTGAAGGGTATTTCATTTGCGTATTTTATTGAGATTTTAGGTTTGATACAAATCAAGTCATGGAGAACTTCGTTGCACATCTGAAGGATCCATTAGAGAAATTCAACCATCTTTGCAGAAAGGAGATAGATCGCTTTCATCGACGAGTGTTCGTTCTTATATACAGACACATAGAACTTTATGTATCAAAAAGTCTATTGACTCAGGTGTTGTCGAGTTGCACCGTAATTCAACAGAATATTTGCAAGACACATGTGCTTTCCTTCTTTTTTCTCCTCTAAACAGATGCAAATACCCCTCAGCTTTTCTTCGGTTAGTATTCTCATTTTTGCTTCAGAATGGATTTGCCACTTCCCGAACACGAACCATTCCAGTTATAGAAAAGGCACTTTTCTTGTGTCACTCTTAAACCTTTTCTTATTTTCTCTTTCATGAGCAGTCATGCTTTGTTGTTCTTGATTAGCCTCTTGATTCAAATGCGCGATCTTGAAAAGGGAGGACCATGATTCTTCGTTATTGCCAACTGTACTGCCTCTGCTCTCGTACCGTATTGTCAATGACTGCAAGATGATCAATGATGTATTACTCCACTACTCCCTGTAGTCTGTTGTAATCGTCCACTTTTCACCTTGAGATACCCTTCCATAGAGGGGCATCTTTGATCAAGGGTTCTTTTCGCCACCTTGGTTGTATCTCTTTGATTCTTCTATCCAGTGCGCTACTCTAGTGGACCTCATAGCAGGAAACTTCTACAACAGTGAGGCAGAGGAGCTCCAGCGAAAAGCAGATTATCTATCAGTTGTCGGACCAATGTAACCATTGCCCTCGAATCGTTCTTGTATAAGACGTTATACGGAGAGCTTGATCCCTTCGAGACACATACAGTACTGATTGGCCAGAATGCTATGCATATAGCATATAAAGGAGAAATGGCATTGCTGGGCGGAATATAAAGATAAAACAATCCTCTCGAACACAAGTCAAGCAACTCCGGTATTTCCACTACATATAAGGCAATACCAGGTTTTACATCCATAATGACAACTCATGAACTAAACAATCAAGGCAAGTGTACTACTGTCAGTCTAAACTACCATAATACTTGACACGCAGTAGTCCAGAAACCAAGCCTAACGTAACGAATTACGGGTGCTATTATTCTCGTATGTCAACAATTTAGCACATCCAAACTTGGACAATAAATAGCCACCAATACCCACAAACAGAGGTGCATTTCCCTGCATGACAAACCCCTACACCACATCATGCCATCTCCGATTTTTCTATCCAGGCCACCGCCAGGATTCACTTTCAGAGCCATCTTTCGAGGCATCCAACTATCCATTGTCGGAATATACAGGTCGCTTCTGGATCCCAAGTTTTGGGATAACAAATACTACACTCTGGCATTGCGGGCGATAGTTGTGTCGGTGATCATTCAAGTTTCTCTTTATATCCCAGTTCTCATATTAGAGTTGATCTTCCTGCTGCTCTCCCTTTTTACTTCAAGCAGTCTGCTGTCTACACTATTGGATCACTTGAAATTTATACAATCGCACATTCTGAATTTGCATTTTCTTCTCATCACGTCGGTGAAATTCTTTAGAGAAGAGCTTGATGGACTGTTTTTCGAGTCTTTGAAATTTGCAGACGCAACTTACAAGTCCAACCATCCATCAGAACCGTTTCAGGGATACTATGAAAGCTTAGTTTCGGTGAAGCCTTTACCCCACAATGAAGGGGACAGGCTTTGGAAATTGGTTGGCAAGCTTCCATTCATTCGCCGCGCTCAAAACAGCTCCATTAGGAAATTCAGCGTTTACTTGAGCAAGTACCTGAAGAGGGCCACATTTACTCTCTTTTTGTATTTAGTTGCCCACATTCCTCAAATTGGTCCCGTCATCGTATCCACATTCTCCTTTATCAAATTCAACAAAGTTGTAGGAACGCCTGCTGCTCTTTGTGTGTTTTCCATGGGATTGCTCGCTCCGAGCCACTATCTTATCATATTCCTATCAACTTTTTACAGCGCAAGAACATTAGTGTCAGAACTACTGCAGCCGTATTTCAGAAGGGTGATGCCATACTTCTCCAAAGTGGAGAAACGGAAATGGCTCAAAGTGAGAGAGGGAATACTGTTCGGGTTCGGCATTTCATTTTATTACCTTATTAGCATTCCCTACGTGGGTATTCTGATGTTTGGCCTCGCAGAAGCTTCAGCAGCTTATTTGCTTACCAAAATTACAGACCCACTGCCTGATTCATCAAAGGAGTCAAGTACAAATCTGAATCGATTTGCTGGCTGGGTCTCCACGCAAACAGTCTGGAACGTTGAGAGCGTCCTGTGAGATTGTATAGTCATTTAGCATTTACGTAATATAAGAACTATTGCTTCACTTTGGTTCTATTTATCAAGTAGTGACGAGGAGAATAGGATGTTGTGAGAAATACAATTGGTCCGATTTCAGGAAGCCTTGGTGAATTGATTGGCAAGGCGTGTGATTTAAAAGAGCCGCTTTGGCCTCTGTTTGCACTCGGGGAGTACCTAATCAGCTGCTCTATTAGCCATTTTAGCAGTGATTATTGATTCAAAGGCACAACTCGAGAAAGTGGCTTGGATAATATCAGAAGTATAGTATTGTGTTTGTTCTCAAAGAATATTCAATAAAACTGATAACCGGCCTGAGTGAGTGGATAGTTCAGCAATATAAAGATTAGAATGTCTGAAATATCCGTTTCAATTTCGAAAGTGCCAGATTTCTATAGAGTGGAACATCGAGATTATGTGGAATCTCTATTTTTTCCATGTGGGGCGAAATTGTATTACAGCTCACGATGCCTATATCATTTCCCTGTTTTCAGACAAATTAATCACCTGAGATGGTGAGTAAAAGGGATAGACAAAGAGAATTAATAATCTGAAAGAAATGAAAATATTTCCCATAGTTTCTTGGTGATTACTTTGCTTTTGGAGCATTCTAAACTTTACAAGGATTAAAAAGCAAGGGCAATAGACTCAAGCTGTCAAGCTGAACTCTCTCCAGATCCAAGAAAATCAAGTGGCCAGGCAACTGTTATCTTCACAAAAAAGAAAAAAAAAAAAAAATCTCATACTTTATGCCTGCGTCTATGTTGATAAAGAGAATCACTGGTTTTGTATTCACCTCCTCTCGATGGGTCAATCAACTGGTCTGCTGACAAGGAAGAAAACACATTAACGCACGATCCATTTCGCAACTATAAGTCTCGTTATATAAACCTAAATGATGTTCTTCAGAAGACCACATGAACAGCTATACCTGACGCGACGGTGGACCGGGTCAAATGATTTAAGAACATAGATATGTGCCCGCCGTTGGATTTTATAGCGCGTCAGTGGTTTAGTGGTAAAATTCAACTTTGCCATAGTTGAGCCCCCGGTTCGATTCCGGGCTGACGCATTCTTTTTTGCAAAATTTCTTCTTCAGAGAAGACGAAATCAGATAAGAATTATATTGGGCTGTTGATCTCAACCACAGAAATAACTATCACCAAAATGTTAGCTTTCTTATTCTGATTAAAAACAAAGCTAAATGGCATCGTTGAATCTCTTTCTCTACAAGAATACAGGAGCCTTGTCTGGCTGAGCAAAACCTCTCATCAAGAAGTAAAGAGCCTCGCAATTAAAACGCTCCTGTGGACTGCTTAAACACCGTAAAAATCCTAATAATTAAATGTACACAGTAAGATCAATGCCAAAGCATCATTTTTATGATATCACCTAGCCTCAAATTGAACTTAACCGTTAGTTGAAAACAAAAATAAAGAAAACTTACCCATTCTCCTTGTTCTAGCCTTGAATAGTACACGATGCCCACATTCTTTGCATCTTACAGGGTCGTTCTTATTGAGGGAGAAACTGACAGAGCAGTTTGAGCAGTTGTACTTGACGCCGAGCCCCTTCATGGAAGCAGACCCAGCGGCAGCAGCAGCCATATTGTTTGCGGAAGGAGGAACGAACCCTTCTCTGTTCATGGTTAGTCTATCGAAAAAAAAAAAAAAAAAAAAAAAAACAGACTGGGCACTACTCAATGAAAAGATTCCAATATGAAAAGAATACGACTTCCACAACTGGCTCTTTCCATCCTGCAACGTAGAGGAAAGGCGGATGCTATACCGGGAGAAAAGGTTTTAACATTCAATAGAAGCAGAGGTCGAGAAGACAATGATTTAACGCATTTCGTTGTTGGTAAAGGTTCAGGATTCGAAGAGAGGGCTAGATTGATTTATGGGATCCCAGTCCATCGGAAAAGGCAGCCCAGCCAAGCTGTAATTGATTATTACTCTCAGAGGCAAAAGGGCCCTCAGAAAGATGAATTGTATCAGGAGAATGCCATACAGATCGATCACATCATCACCACACTGCTGTCGATAACTCCTCCACATCTCTCCACTAACACAAGCTTTGTATATTACGTTCCCCCGTATAGCTTGGAAGACGTACCCAAGTTTGACGTACCATTGTCATTCGAGAGCTTTGATGCGTATATCAGAGAACTCACGCGGTACCAATATGTCTATAAGCACTCTTCGAAGAAAAACCACATTGTAGATAGAATTCTTCGACAGATATTCCATCCTGACAACGCGATTTCTGCGAGACTTCGATCTCTGAAAACATACAATTACATGCTGCGATATTATATTCGCAAGAACGACATGACATCTGCTCGGCATTATCTCAAGCAGATGCATACTCTTGACAGGATACACCCCGATACAATTACTATAAACCTATTTTTGAAGCAACTTGTTACCGTCAAGGGTCACACGGTGGATCCGCTCGCTACTGCCGGTTACTATCTAGACTTAATGAGGGCTAGAAGCATAGAAGCTGATCTCAATACTTGGATGATAATCTACGAACTTGTTCCCATCACCACAAAGGACTTTTTGCTTAAGAAGCTGCAAACCCTTGTTGAGCATCCGCGAATCGACTACCTGATTTTGAAAGATTACCATGACGGAAAGAGAATTCCAGAAAGGGAACCAAAGAGCACACACATGCTCAACATTCTCAAATCGTCCAAGAAAGTCAGCATCGACAGTGTCAATATTGTGGTGAGTCAGCTGCTTAGTGAGGGTACAGAAAATTTACGAAAAGTGATTCCGCTGATAAACACGCAGCTTGCGGAAGGGCTGAATCCGAGTGTTTCATTGTTGAACAACATTTTGAGGATTTTGTCTGATATGAGCCGCATAGATCTGTCTGTGGCCGTTTTCAATACGCTGACAGAAAAGATGAACATCAAGCCCAACCTGCAAAGCTACCACTACCTTATTAAATCAACCGTAAAAATGGGATTCCACTCAAACTGGAGAAGAGTGTTGAGGATCATTTACCACAAGATGGTTGAGTTCAACAAGTCGAAATTGAGTATCTCGTCGTATTGGCTTACTCGAGCGCACGCAAGAGCCATCACCGACCGCAAACAATCTTGCCATCCGCTTCTTCTGGAACCACCTCTCACCAGTGAAGAAAAGAATTTAAAGAGAAGAATGGATACATTGTTGATATGGAAAATACGTAGGGTGAAACCGACATACCGCAACACTGCGAGTTGCTATTCCAAGATCTGCCGCGATATAGGCTGCCCCACTGGAGCCGCTCGAGCTGCGCCTAAAATTGAAACAACTGATAACGATAGGATAAAGAGAGGGGCATTCAAGAGAGCTCTTAAGCTCAAGAATATCAATAACCAATACAAGAAAAGAGGGGAATTGCTAGAATTAGGGTTGAGAGATGCTTTGGTCAAAGACCTTAAAGAGCGCAAGATCATCTCGGAAGATGTTTAGTTATTGCTGGACCTCCTCACGCTATTAGTTCGATGAAGCTTATTGTTCGAGGCACCCCCGTCACTTGGTTTCGGGTAATACAGCTCGTTCTGGAATCATCTTTTTCATCGACAACAGGAGCTAACAAGCAAACATGAGGTAAATTTGCAGGGAGCCAAAAATATCATACTGTGTGCGCTTCTAACGAGAATATAGAGATAATAGAGGTAACCCCGCTGCTATTCAAGGTCGAAACATCTCTGACTTATGGTCAAAAGACATACAATACATGAATGATAGATCAGAAAGCCGGGCTCATGACCTAGTATTCACCAGGTCGCAAAATAAGGTCAATGATCTAAGATGGCAAGATAAACATCACAAATATAGGCCAGCGGTTTGAGATTTTAAGCCACTCTTTTTTTTGGGGTTGCGGTCTAAGATCGTAATATCGCTTTCTAGACATCAATCACCTGTGGTGTTCGGATGGAATTGTTCTTGCCCGTTTTACACCCCATACAAGTCGCCAAACGTGATCCCAGCCGTGGTTTTGAGAAGGAATAGTCATGTGCATCCTCCTTGTTCGTGGGCCTATATAAGGCTCTGCGCCCTTTTTCTTTCTCCTTTTGCTTCTTTATCTAAGCTTGATATTCCTAATGAATGTACACACATTCACAGCTACGGCCTTCTTTGGTCACATCTTTTCAATTTATAACTGTTGTTTCTATTCTATTGACTCGTTGTCGCTTCAGGAACTCTTTCAGGAATCAGACAATAGATAAGTGTATGTAACTACAATAAGGGAGCTGCATCATTTCATGCACCTATGTGACATTTTCAGTGCTCAATTTCCCCCCATAACCTCACAGGGATAAAAAGAAATGATTTTTGTAGAATCGCACGGAGGGGGCCGTACCTTCCACTTTTTCCTTGACAAATCCACTGTGATCAAAGCGGAAATTGAGTATGTCAGGTACGTCAAGCATTTCATAGAGTGCTGACTTCCCTGTCGAAAATTGACACAAAGACCAAGACTCATTATTCGGAGACTTGAAGCGCTTTATCGTCGCATGTAGATCAAGTGGTAGAGAAAGCAAGAGAAGCTCAATAGAATCATGGCGTATGACAGAGACAAGTCACATCAAGTCATGAGATTCATAAATGTGCTTCTTGTTTCAAGAAACAAAAAAATACCTGGTGTGGTCCACTTAATTCCTTCCTGATGGATTCATATATTGTTGAGGATAACGATGTTAGCAATCTAGATCACAATCTTGGTGAAGATCAATAAAAATCACTGTACAATAAGATTTGGGCTCTATATATCTGGAATCTACACAAGTCTTCCGTGTCTAGGTGGTGTAGGGTGGTATAGGCATTTGCGAAATGCACCCAATGATATATTCTGCCCCACAACTATCGTGCACCAACCAATCCGATAAGATACACACATGTTTATGAGGGGGTTATTAACTATCCTTCTGCTCTTTGGAATCACCTGTGGAACCGAAATTCATCGAAAAAACGTCTGCGCTGTATATGGTAATGTAAGTATCCCTTACCGCCCAAACTAACGAATCAGTGTGGGAAAAAGTCCATTTTTGGCTCACAACTTCCGTGCCCCGCAAACGTTGAAGCTTCTAAACCGACTCCAGAAGAAAGAGACCTACTGGTTGAGGTATGTGGAGAATCTTGGAACTCGTTTGAGGAAATTTGCTGTAATTACGACCAATTGCTCAACTTGAAATCCAATCTCGCAAAGGCAAGATCTTTGATTGCCTCGTGCCCTGCTTGTAAGGAAAACTTTTATCAGTTTTTCTGCCAATTCACGTGCTCTCCAAACCAGTCTGAGTTTGTGAATGTCACAAGGACCGATAAGTCCACGTCAGGCAAAGACATTGTAGAAGAGTTGGATAACTATGTAAGTGACGAGTTTGCCTCAATCTTTTACGATAGTTGCAAAGAGGTCAAGTTTTCCGCTTCAAACGGATACGCAATGGACCTCATTGGAGGAGGAGCAAAGAACTATCGAGAGTTTTTGAAATTTTTAGGAGATAAAAAGCCTCTACTTGGAGGCTCGCCTTTCCAGATCAACCATAAATTTACTTCTGACTTTGAGGATGATTTCCCAAAGGAGATGAAACCAATGGACGGAGTAATGAGAAACTGCAATGATACAGAGTATAGGTGTGCCTGTGCTGATTGCTCTCCCTCATGCCCAGAATTGCCTGCAATCAAGAGCTCAAAGAGATGCAAAGTAGGACCATTTTCGTGCTACTCTCTTTCTGTGATTTTTGTCTACCATTTGTGTGCTCTGGCTGCCATTGCCGCAATCGCCCGTTCCCGTCGTTCCGCAAAGACAAGTCTCCTCACTGATGATGCGATTCAAGAGCCTTTTGAAACTGACAATCAGCAGACTTATTCAGTCAACAACTATCTACAGACAAAGTTTTACCAGCTGGGCTACTTTTGTTCTGTCCATGCAGGAATTGTAGCTTTGATTTGCTTGGTGGTTTCTGTAGCTCTGTCGTGTTGTGCTGTTTTCACCAAACTGGAAACGGACCCGGTTCATCTTTGGGTGTCTCCGAGTGCCAACGAGTACAAGCAGAAACTTTTGTACGACCAAAAGTTTGGACCGTTTTATAGGCCACAGCAGATTTTTCTCGTTAACGAGACCGGTCCAGTGTTGAACTACGAAACAGTTCAGTGGTGGTTTGAAAAGGAACAAGAACTTACCAGTTTGTCTGTCTATAACAGTGAAACACAATCTCAGGTCGGCATATCAGACTTGTGCTTCAAACCGATGGGAGATGCGTGTGCTATTGAGTCTTTTACACAGTACTTTGATGGCGACTTCTCAAGACTTTCTCCGACTCGATGGGAATCGCAAATCGAGTCCTGCGCCAACTCCCCCGTAACGTGCTTGCCTCCTTTCCAGCAACCACTTCAACCCGCTTTGCTATTTGGGGGAGGCAACAGTACCTTGTCCTACAAGTCCATCGTTGTAACTATCCTTTTAAACGGGGATGTGTCAAACGATACTACTCTGTGGGAAACCGCTTTGGAGGAGAAGTTGCTCAATTTGCAAACGGAAGCTCAAGAGAGAAACCTCACTCTCAGCTTCTCCACGGGAGTCTCGCTTGAAAAAGAACTCAACAAATCGACAAATACAGACATCAAAGTCATTGTGATGTCGTATTTGGCAATGTTTGCCTATGCCTCTGCAGCTTTGAGTGGCAATGTGTCCCGGTTCAGCAAAACCATGTTTGTCAAGACAAAACTGGGACTGGGACTTTCTGGGATTTGTATTGTTCTTCTCTCTGTCTTCTCCTCCGTGGGGATCTTTGCCTTGATTGGTCTAAAGTCAACTTTGATTATTGCAGAAGTGATCCCATTTCTGGTTTTGGCCATAGGCGTGGACAACATTTTCCTCATTTCGCACGAGCTGAATAGCGGGGCAGAATCTATCCCCGTCAGAGTGGCATCCACAATGGCCAGAATCGGCCCGAGCATCTTACTTAGCGCAACTTGTCAAGTTTCCTGTTTTCTCATTGCCGGAATCGTATCCATGCCCGCTGTCAGGAACTTTGCTTTGTACTGTGCTTTGGCCGTTCTACTGAACGCCTTGCTTCAACTCACATTTTTCGTATCGCTGTTGAGCTTGGACCAAAAGAGGAAAGAAGAGGGAAGAGCTGACATTCTTGTTTTCTTGCATCTCACTGGCCCTATAAGGCTCGAAGAAGAGCAAGAGGAGAGTTTGACATTTTCCACAAAAATGATGGAAGAATGTGCTCGTCTTGTCCTCCGGAAAAGGTCAACTAAAAAAATCATCTTGTCTATATTTGTCGCCGCATCAGCCGTTTCGTTCTCCTTACTTCCAAAGGTCGAACTTGGCCTAGACCAGCGTCTAGCTCTTCCCTCGGAGTCGTATCTCGCTAAATACTTCGACGACGTTTCGAGTTACCTCAACGTTGGCCCGCCTGTATACTTTGTGGTACCAGGCCTGAATGTCACTTCCAGGAGCGGCCAGCAACAGCTGTGTGGTCGCTTTTCGACGTGCAATGAGTTTTCCCTTGTGAACGTACTGGAGCAGGAACGTAAACGGGCCAACTCATCAACACTTGCCGACCCTGTAGCCTCATGGCTCGATGACTACCTTCTCTGGTTGAATCCAGACCTTTCAGATTGTTGTCGTTTGAAAAAAGGAACCGAACAAATTTGCCCTCCTTTTGCTCCCTCCAGACAGTGTCAAACTTGTTACGAGGACAAAGAGTGGGATGTGACAATGGAAGGGTTCCCCGAGGGAGACGAGTTTATGAAGTATTTCAACATCTGGATCGACTCGCCGTCCGATCCATGTCCTCTTGGAGGGAAAGCACCGTACTCTACATCGATCCACACCAACGCGAAGGGAGTCATTGACTATTCGGTCTTCCGTTCCATGCATCTTCCTTTAAGAACACAAGAGGACTACATCCACGCTTACAAGTCGTCTTTGAGATTGACAAAAGAGCTGGACTCGCTTTCTGGGCTCTCAAATGTTTTTGCGTACTCTCCGTTTTACATTTTCTTTGTTCAGTACGTTACCATTGTCCCTCTCACGTTCGCTCTGATTGGATCGGCTTTTGCCCTGATTTTCATCGTGGCTTCTGTCCTGCTGGGCTCTTTCACCATGGCTGGACTCATCATCCTTACTGTGGCCATGACGCTGGTCGATATGGGTGGGGTGATGGCTCTATGGGGGATTTCTTTAAATGCCGTTTCGCTGGTCAATTTGCTAATCTGCGTAGGCCTAAGTGTTGAGTTCTGTATTCATATCGCAAAGGCGTACACTTTTAGCGATTCGCTGGTTTCATCCAGTAATCCACAGGCAAACAGAGAAGCTCGTTCTTTGAAAGCCATGGTTCACACGGGAGGAACAGTTTTAGGGGGAATTACAATGACAAAGCTTATCGGTGTGAGCGTTTTGGCATTCACAAGGTCCAAGATTTTCGAAGTGTACTACTTTCGCATGTGGCTGGCCCTCGTTGTGATTGGTTCTCTGCACAGCTTGATCTTTCTACCTATTGTGTTGTTTTATCTGGGGCCAAAGGGGTATACCGTGGGAGGAGGTAAGTAGTTGAGTGAGTGTTTAGTTGTTTATAAAAATGTTATATTTGGACTGCTGGTTGGTTTATTATATATACCATACGGGTTATATTTTGTACCTGTTTGTGCCTGTGCCTGTGTCCTTTTGCCCTTTTGCCCTTTTGCCCTTGTGCCTTTTTGCGCTGGAGCTGAAGCGAACTTTGTAGGGCTCTTGAATTAAAGCACTTGTTCGTTTTCTCCTCAGATCCTTAGCGTTTTTCTCACAAAAAGAACTCGTCAAACCCATCATCTCAGTCTTGGTCCCATATGAAACATGCTTTTTTGAAAGCCGCTGTAACTAAAGTCCATTTGACATGCATCTAATGAAACTATCGTATCTGATCAGTCACGAGGTGTCATTCATCTCACGGCATTTATCATCGTTGCAGTCCAACGAGATTAAACAAGACTAATATCATCATCAAGTTGAGAATCATTCATTAAGACAAGTGGATGTCGATAAAGCAGATAAAGGTGTATAAAAATTGCTGAAAATTAACCAATGCGACCGCTCTAGAATTACATTCAATTGTTGTAAGCAATTCCCTTTATTAAAGAGTGTAGCTAGGTATGATCCACTTCTTTTATGACTAGTATTGTGAAACTGACACCCTTTGTATTCGCCTTTACATTCTGAGGATTCTGTGCTTCTTGTATGTGTCAGTGTTGACGGCAAGATCAGAGACCAGGTTGGTACATGCGATGGTGACGTACGTCTAAGGCTCGGTGTATCGGAAACTGGTAATGCCATCTTCATTTGCCCTAGCAACCTCTCTCAGATACATTGAACAGGTTTCGCCCAAATATTTAGTATGAAGCGAGATAAGATACCAATACGGTGAGTCCCACGTGGATGAAAACCCATCATTCGATATCCACAGTGTTCTCAGTTCCATGATACAGCTGACTGAGTACGCAAAGGTTTCTTGGAACTATCACATTTGTGTCCTTTGAAACCATTTGAGGTAGACGAGTCTTACGAGTGACCTCACTGGCTCATTTCTTTATGAGCTCTGCTAACTGCAATTGAAGAAAAAGGAAGCTGTTGTCCTGATCGCAGACTGCTCTGTCGTACACTACTCATGACAAAGAATAGGGGCTAAACAAAGCATCAATTACTCATCTTGGGGAAGTTTCATTTCCCCAGGCACAGAAAAGTTGGTCAGTTACAATAGGCACTTTTGATCATCTTAGAGGGTCTTAGCACGCGGTGTATGGATGGAGGAGCATTTCCTCCGACCGATAGAGCTGTTTCTATTTACATAATAAAGAAAAGTATCATTATCTGCAAAGAATTAGTAGAACAGTGTGGCTCACAGCACTGCACAGCCAGGCCTAAACCGATAGACTGTCGGGTGATACATGCCCCAGGCATGAGGACCTAGTACCCCTCTCGGTTGAACTGACCCAAGTTCGCTTAAAGAAGCGGCGAGTATTCAAGAAGTCTAAAAAATGTCCAGAGAAAATGGACCGTATTACTGTGAGGTGAGAGTATCTGTTCATTCTAATGATGGATGGCTTTCTGTAAGTATAAATGTGATCTAGAGAAGATTCACAGAGGAATGGCATGAGAATTTATACCTCTTGAGAAGAACTAACGACTGTTGAGAAGAACTAACGACTGTTGAGGAGAAGATCCCTGCCTCAGAAATACCCATGCCTAAAAACCGAATACTCGCAAGTGGGATAAACATCCTTCCACTACTTTTATAAAGCTTCTTCGATGATTATGCATAATAGCTTCTCAGCTTCGCTTCGTCGCAATTACAAAAAAGTCAGTCACGCTTTTAATGTAGCATCATGAGCCACAATGCTGTCCTACTTTATCACAGCCACCACGGTGTCTGGTTTTGCATCACCGTAACCATCGTACACATCGTACATCGTACAAATCATACCATCCTCACCATCGCAACCAGAAGTCACCTTGACCTAATTCAACTGATGAAAGACTCCCCGTGGTGAGGATCTATAAATAGAAGCGTAATTAGTTCCCACACTTTTATGCAGAAAGTGCATATTATTCATGCACAATACGCGGGTCGTGCGGGCCCTTGATTTTCACATGCTTTTTTGTTCAGGCGTATAACTTCCCACACACACAACATGCAAAGACGATGGGGGATACTTCCAAACACGCTCAAACTGTACAGACGAGCCCAGTGTGGTCCGTCGCAGATGAACATTGCCAAACCCTTGACTAGAGCTACGGCCGTGGCCGATCAGATAAGCCACCGTAGAAGTATCTCGTCGTACTACTATCGCTTCCCCAAGATTCCTCGTCCCAAGAGGAACGCACTTTACTACTCGCACTGGTCCAACGGCGGTTCACCGATAAAAAGCATCGAGTCCACGCTTTCAAAGTTCAAAAATCAGTCGAAAAATCTGAGATTCAGCCTGCAGAAAAGACCCTTTTCCAACCGTTTTTTCGTCAAAAGATGGAGCAACAAGGACGGACTCAAGAGAAGGATTTCGTCCGTGAAGGGGAAAAAGCCGCGTGGTTTGAAGGGGAAAAAATTAACCCGACAGTTGTTAGCACTAACTTCTCTATGTGTATTTTTGTTTAGTATTGCAGCTTCTAAAATCACCCACACTGAGCCAAAAGAGGAGAAAGAAGTCAAACCCACATCGTGGAAGCTGTACGCTTACAGCACGCTTCCACTCAAGGCCATGTCTCGGTTGTGGGGACAGTTTAACAGTATTGACTTGCCCGTGTGGCTGAGAGTGCCTAGTTTCAAGCTGTACTCTTTAGCCTTTGGCGTAAATTTGAACGAGATGGAGGAAACCGACTTGACAAAGTTTAAGAATCTGGGAGAGTTTTTCTATAGAACTATAAAACCGGAAACTCGTCCTATCGATCTTGAATCCGAGCTCGTATCTCCGTGCGACGGCAAAGTTTTGAAGTTTGGAATTATAGAGAATGGAGAAATCGAACAGGTTAAGGGAATGACCTACTCGCTCGATGCTCTCTTGGGAACCGACTCAAACGCCGTAGCGAAAAGGCTGGCTGCTCCCACTCACCACGTGGATTTCGAACACGATATCCACGACAACGAAGTGATGCAACGGCACGAGGAGTTTGCTCAACTTAATGGCATTTCGTACACTTTGGACGATTTGCTTGGTGGAGAGAGTAAAAATACCCACCACTTGAATGCCTACAAGTATAAAAACGAAGGGGATGCCTCTATAGACAACCCATCGGCTGCGCAGGTGGAGAAAGTTTCCTCTGACGTTGGCGAAACCTCATCTGAGAAGAACAAGCAGCTTTTCTTTGCAGTCATTTATCTCGCTCCAGGAGACTACCACCGTTTCCACTCGCCCACTAACTGGGTCGCCACTATGAGACGGCACTTTATCGGCGAGTTGTTTTCCGTAGCGCCGTATTTCCAGAAAACGCTTGAGGGGCTTTTCGTCTTGAACGAACGTGTCGCCATGCTCGGGTACTGGAAGCATGGCTTTTTCTCCATGACTCCGGTCGGAGCCACAAACGTCGGAAGCATCAAGGTGAACTTTGACAAGGATCTTTCTACGAACGAAGTATACGAGCACTCCATTTATGGAGACCAGGATGACGAAGTTTCAGTCATTTCCAACCAGTCTACAAGGTCGAAAAAAGTTGTGAAAAACACGTGCTACGAGGCGTCGTACGCAAACGCGTCTCGTGTTCTGGGAGGACAGCCCTTGACAAAGGGTCAGGAAGTTGGAGGGTTCAAGCTGGGCTCAACGGTGGTTTTGGTTTTTGAAGCTCCGCAGAGTTTTGAGTTTAACTTGAAGGATGGTCAGCCGGTGAGAATGGGGCAATCCATAGGGCGCGAGGTCTAACTCTCTAATCGCGACAGCGATTAGAGAAAAAGTTTCAAGGGAGAAGTGAATCAGATAGAAGAGTGCATTTATACAATTTTAAAAGAATATTCCATTGCAGTGAGAGAAGATCTGTAAGGGATCACGTGACGTTTATTTGAGACTAAAGAGTCAGCTTAAGTTCTAAGCACGTAACCAAGGATCAAGTTGCATAGACTAAGTCGTTGATCTTAATCTTCAAATGGCCTAAATCTGTCCATATCTCTGCTTATCAAGTGAGATTCTCAACAATCGAATAGAAAGATATACTACTATAGGAGACAGAAAATGTTCCATTTCACATCAATAGGCTTTGGGCCCTATCCCATACAGGTCACCACACGTGACATTAGTCATGTTTTTGAATATGAATAGCGTGGCATGTGCCCCCCCCCTTTTCCCCGTTCGTGGGCCTATACAAGGCTCTCTCCCTTTTTTTTTTCTCCGTTTGCTTCTTTATCTAAGCTTTATATTCCCCTTGAATATACACCCATTTACAACTACCGTCTCCGAGGTCACATCCACTCAAACTCATAGCTGCTGCTTTTGTACTCCCTGTCACATCACCCGACTAGTCATCAGTCGATTAATCAGTTGTATGGATGTGTTGAGAATCGAGAGGCTGCCGCTTTTCTGCTTGTTGCGATTGACGCGGAGCCATGATGTAGGCTATATTCTAGTGGACTTAGTCTTCAATGTGATACGTGCCCAAATCAGCATTTCCTATGGAAGTTGGCATTCTTATCCTTCCCACAGACGATTTAACGGTATACGTGCTGTTTCTTAGTACAGTATTGTTGTAACATAATTACTAAGACCTTAGAACGTGTCATGTTTCTAGCCACTCAGGCGGAAGCTTCTATTTTGCCGGCACAAGGAAAGAATTTCTCTGGGTCTTGGAGAGGACCAGAACCAATAATTATTGATTCGGTTGACCACAAAGATGAGGGACGTGGCAACAAAAATTTCAGATATCGCAGAATTTTTAACCCCACCAACAAAAACGGCGGAGGAGGTGGTGGACGTTTTGGAAACCGAGTTCGACGTCGTTGCTTCGTTTGCAACAGTACACACCATTTGCAGCGTGACTGTCCAAATCGTGAGCAGTCTTCGTCAAAAACTAGATGCGTCACCACCTCGGACCAGTGTTGACGCCAACATAGTTGGTCCTTTTTTACCAAGAAAAGGGCTACATCTATCTAAAACAAACCCAAAACAAATGGAAAGGTCGGGATTCGAGCCTGTCAACATGGAACTACCAATTGAAGATGGGAGGTCGAACAGTCTTCCGCTGAACCACAGTGAAGACTTTCTTTCACCGGAAAAATGTATCAAAGTGATAAATAACTGAACGGTATAGAGGGAAATGCGTTACGCACCTCTAATGAGAGTATGTTGTACACCATTAGAGAGTTCGGGACTCGCTTCTAAGAGCATACCCACTAAAAACCCCTGTGTATGTGAAGAAATGTGTGACACAATCGAGCTTGGAAATTTTGCGCCTCCTGCGCCATCAAAACACCTCCATAAAGAAAATCACTAACAAATCATCCGTAGTTTTGAAGTCACAATCTATGCTTCAGTAACACCAGCCTTTCAACTTTCTTGCAGTGAGAAATATCCATCCCTCTTCAACAAGTAGCCTGAAATTAGGATGTCGGAATCTCCTATCTTTCGTATTTCCAATACCAGCTTCAGAAATTTTCCATACCCGATTAGTTGATCATCGGTGACGTCTGTGTTGCATACCAAGTCCTTATAGGTAGGGATAGGATCCTGGTTTGTAGTGGTATGTTCTCAAATGTACCGGACGATGGGACAAGCTATAAGAAGGTGATCAAGGGTCTCAACTCCGGAGGTTCCCACACAGAATACACACGAAGGATAGGAGTCTGGCTTGCGAAAGGCATCAATGCTCCTGCGATAGTATCCAAGGTTCAAGAATCTAAGTGTGCTCATTTCCAAGGGATAATTGTGATACAGTGCCTGGCGTGCGGCTGGAAGTCAACGATGCGGGGACTCGTGCAAATAAAAGATCCCATTTTTCAATTGCTTTCTCTCCATTGTCACTCATACTTATTGTTCTGATATAAGACGGAGGTCTGATTTGTGGATCTGTTGACTATTGGGATATAGTACATTACCACTCGTAAGCCTTTACAAAATCGGATACTAAATGTACCCATCTCTTGGCAGGTATTGAGACGGTATGACTGGGATCTAAACAAGAGCTATTTTTACATGTTCCTGGCTGGCATTCAATACACCCATATTTTTCATAGTAAATCAAGAAAGGACATACGGTTAGTCTACTGAGAGGCATTTTATTACGACAAAGTCGATGGATGAGCTTTTTTCAACTATAATGAAACACCTGCTTGAGCTCCAATCCAGAATTGCATTATGCATTAGCATTGAGTAAAAACTGAGCCTATACGTGTTCTAATAACGATAAGGCTTCAATCGTTCATGATCAAGACCAATTTCGTTAAGGCTGACTAACCAAAAGTAGTTCTGGTCTCGAGGTGTCCAATCAGGTGTGTGTATTACTATGAAGGCTATCGTCAAACCAACGGCTTTGAGAATTCTTTTGGTGTATTTACTGGCGGATCTTTGGAATAGATACTTTTCTGTTAACGCACATTGGATACAAGACATCAATAGCCGAGATTAGCGCAGAAGAACAGTGAGAATGCAGAGATTCGTTATATTTACTGGCGGATC
Organism: Citeromyces matritensis; assembly: GCA_030570875.1. Classification (NCBI taxonomy): domain Eukaryota; kingdom Fungi; phylum Ascomycota; class Pichiomycetes; order Pichiales; family Pichiaceae; genus Citeromyces; species Citeromyces matritensis. The sequence continues at coordinate 34,898 of JAJLWQ010000365.1, forward strand.
TTTGGAATAGATACTTTTCTGTTAACGCACATTGGATACAAGACATCAATAGCCGAGATTAGCGCAGAAGAACAGTGAGAATGCAGAGATTCGTTAGGTATGTGAAAGTGATGGTCGAGTCTAGTCAGTCATCCGATATAAACTGCCCTTTAGAATTTTCAAGCACAACTCATAAATGCATCGTGGTGCACTAAAAAATTCACCACTCTCGATCGAGATTGACCTTTTAAACGTAATTGAGGTCATTTTAGCCCACGTATGTAGTGAGCATCCTAGAGAACTCTTTTGACATTCCTTCATGTTTGCGTTTAAGAGCCTGACGATACAAGGCTAAGCCCAAACAACTTGGACAGGGTTTTCAGAAAGAACCAATCAGTAGAACTATCAGCTGTCTTTTCTCGAGCAGGGAGCTCATGTGAAGGTTCATCTTGTGGAGTTGTAGGCTCATTACAAAACAGTGAGAATGAAAAAAAAATTAAGATAATGCTCTACCTGATCGATGTTTTAACAAGGGTTTCCGTCATTTCTTCCACTGCATCAGGACAAAGTTTCCATTATATTGAGAATCACTCCTCGGCCACGAGATGTCTCGGTATGTACGGTGGATTCAGACTTTTAAGTGCATTCGAAGTTTCACGGTCATCCAATGACGCCGGTGCTGTTTAAGGTAGTCCAGTTTTTTTTTTCTCTCTTCAAGTATTTCTATCGTACTTATGTTGGATCAAATCCGCTGTCCATAAATTTGATACCCTTTTAGAAAAATGTCAAACTAGTCTTTAGTTTGGTGTCTTTATGTTAGATTTTGTGTATCGTTGTTGAAGAATTGTTAACGGCCTCCCAAACAGTAATGTTGACCACTCTTTTCTGCCATGAGTACAATCTGAAACAACTGTCAAAATACTTTGGCAAAAGTTCACACAGGTCCACTCGTCTAATATAATTCCCTGAACCACTCAAATCCCATTACACTATGGCAAAAAGGTGAGATACTTTTGAAAAGTGTCTCTTGTGAATCCCATTGGCAGTGGCAACTTTGAAATCTTGTACAAACTCACCGCTGCACAAGCAGAGAGCCCATTGATAATAAAGTAGGCCACTCTGGATGAGCGGATCCCGTAAAGCTTCAAGTACCGTCTGGCCCCACTCACCATGTGGTAGCTTGCGAGCCAAACAAGAGCCACAAGTCCCGGAACCACTTTAAACGGGTTCTCTGCAATGGCTGAAGCGATAAACTCAAGAGTTATCATCGAAGAGTCACCATCAACAAAAAGTGGAACGAAACGTTGGTGCAAGACATGGTAAAATAACATGGGGACAAGTACAAACCCAGAAAAACTTATAGGAGAGACCCCCCATTTTCTACTTACAAAAGATCTCTTTGCACCGAGTCCTAACAACGAAGAAATTCCGCCTAATCCATAGGAAGAGTCTTTCTTGTCGTCGGGTTTTAAAATCACTCCACTATCGCTATCCTTTGGTTTATGGCTGGATTTGCCGTAGTACTTTTTGTTTCTTATTTTCCTGGTGATTCTCAAGAGAAAACCACTCAAAACATGGGTTGTCACGCTGGCAATTAAAACAGGCTCGAACCCAGGAGCCTGGTAGATGGTGCGTCCTATCACAAGAAGCTGGTTCCCAATTTCCGTGTTCGGAGAGAGAACAACAGCAGACAGATGAAGCACTGAGAACAATGAGAAAGGTATGGTGGAATATTTTTGGCACTCATACAAAACGTTAATGGCACGCTGCCACTTGTCCTTGTTTGGGCCAGGGCCCAGATTGGGTTTTTCCTGCGGCTTGAAAGGACTTGGATCGATCTCTTGAAGTGAGCTGCTCATTGAAAGGGGAGGGTCCAATCAAAAAGATGCGTTTTGTAAGCGATGATATATATAGGGAAGGGAATTATATGCGAGTATCTTTAGTCGACTCTCCTATCTCTCATCATTGAGTGAGGAGGTTGAATTTTGGAATTCGATACAAGTGAAACAATCTGACAAGCATGTAATAAGTTTAATCTACTGAACCATTTACTATCGACTGTATCTTGAATCTTTCTTTGCAAGTATCATCTGGCTGTACTCGAGTGAGTCGATCCAAAGTTTCGATGATCGGCGTAGTATATCTGGAATTAACAACGAGAATGCCGATTTAAGATTGAGAATGCTCTATCAGTGCATACAATCCATGTTATTATCCCTCCACTATAATTATTCTTTCATCTTGTTATCGCCTCAATTTATTGTAAGTCTTTGTAGGTTTCACCTGAAATCAGACAAATCTTGCAAATAAAAAGTAAATAACACCATAACAGCCTGTTGAGTGGACAGGGATCAGCAGCGAACTGCAAAAGATTCAAGAAATCGCCCTCTGGAATTCATATAGATTTTTTTTTTTGCCTTCTGTGAACAACGTTTCATGCGCATGACTCTTGCCTTTCTTGTTCTCTTCATAGTAGTCAACAATAGCGAAACCAAGGTCTAACAGAAACACCTTCGTTTCCGCTGTCTGTATCATGTTACCACAATTGTATAGATGAAACTCCTCACTACGTATAAGCAGCCACGCGCATGAGAACAGCCGATAGCTCACCTCAGGGTTTACTTATAAAGTACAGTGGTACACTAAAAATAAGATCATCTCTTCCGCTTCGTCAGAGATGAGTAAGGGGCATCCCTGCACCTCTCACAGATGGACTCAGAACTCAGCTTACGAGCCTTGGAAGAGGAACCAGAGTTTTCCCTTCCAGAATCGCTCAACTCTTCGTACAGAGTCACCCTCACAGACAACTCTGACCGATTATTACAGAACCATAACGAGGTCATCTGGGTAAAGGGCCAGATCATCGTGAAGCGCATCGTGATCCAAGACTCTAAAGTGATCAAGGCCCTCTTTACATCGTTCAATGACACCAACACAATCAACTACGTGGAGGAAAACCCACTGGATCGAGCATTGGTTGTATTGCAGCCGGAAGAAGCTCGCGTATACTATTCAAATGGAGACAATTACTTTTGTAGTTTTCCTTTCCGACTCCAAAACGGATTTTCCTTTCAGAACGGACTTATTCTGGAAAGGGAGTCCTCCGATGAAGAAGGACAGAGTAATTTTATGACCATGTTGGACCCGATTCTGGAATTGGGCTCCGTAGGTTCATCTTCCACATCTTCTATTTCGCCCAAGGAGCGGCTGCTGTGGTTCCCGACAACGTCAAAGTACTCGCTGGCCGTGACTTTCAACCACAGTGAATCCACGCTCGAAATCTACCACGTAAGATACTTGACGCGACACTCACCGGGGAATGCCCGGCAAACTATACGCAGAAAGGTTTCTGCTGGAATTCGCAAGCACTCGGGAATGAGTACACCGAATACTTCAAGGTTAGTTGATGAAGCAGATATCTCAACAAGCACAGCCATTTTCAGAAACAGAAATGCGTCCCACTCAGATATGATGTCGATAGACAGGATGGCGTCTATCTCCGAATCAATTCCCGACTCGATTAAACCACACCCTTCTATCTTTGAAGCTGCTTCGCTTCGCAAAGATGTGATATTTGCAAAAGTGGAATCGATCAGACTCGAAAAAGAGCCGCAAAGAGCTTATTCCGTCACGTACCAGGACGAAGAGGCTGTGGTGATTGTAGGGAAAGAGAGCACTCAAATTTTAATCTTTGCTTCTCACCCAGCCAGAACACCAGTCCTGAAGCGAAGCCTTCTTCTGCAGTGTTTGGACTGCATGGAAGTGGAGGGAATCGGTGAGTCTATAGGAGGGATGATTACAGTTTTGAAAAGCCCTCGAAAAGTGGTTTTGCTGAACCCTTTTTTAGACCTGGTGACTCCTTCTGTGGATCTCAAGAACACCTTCCACATGATTGCAAGCGTTTATCGAAACAAAGTGGCTCTTGTGTCGAGCGAGGGAGAAACTTATATTTATGAGTTGATGATATTCCCGGAAAACAAACTAGTGAGCCGTCTTTTGAAACTGCTAAAATACCTCTATGGAAACCACGTCTACCACTCGTTCTGGCTGCACTGGGTGTGTGCTCTTGGGATTTGCGGCAACGAGTGGGATGCATTTGTCGCTGCGGTTATGTCTCTTTTCGTTCCATTAGAAGTGACCAGTAGAACCGCTTTCGCACTTAACCCGGTTACGCAGCTTTTCCCCATAGTTACAACCTTGAAAGCTCACCTCGTGGAGTCGTACCATTTGGAGGAAACCATCTCAAAGCTGGTGGTTTGCATCCACCTCGTACGGGAAGACCTGAAATTGGACGTTTCGCAGTACGCGGAGCTGGACACCATGGGACTCTTTCTCGCTCAGCTGTGTGTGTGGCTGGGATGGCCTGATGCCTGGGTGAGTTACTACTCACAGGATACGCTCGATAGGTTCTTCTTTGGTAAATCTGCCATTTTAGTAAAGCCGCCAAACTTGCTTGAGTCGCTCGCAAGCGCATTCACCGATATCATCGTTCCGTACGTGACTCTCTCTCAGGTTTGCGAGGAGTCGGACGAGGTGGACGAGAAGATCACATGGAGGTCGTGCGGTGTTTTGCGTCTTTTCGAAACGCTCATCTCGTCACAGTACTCTGACGTGGATGTTTTAAATACCATGGTGGAGAACCGGTTTACCCAACACTTTTTGAATACTCTTCCCGTTGGTGTATCGTTCCCTCTAAAGAACTGTCTTATTGCATGCGAGAAAAAAGCTCAGGTTTCATGGAGAGAAGAGTGTCTACTGCTTGTAGGAAGGACCGATCTTCTCAACATGAAGCGAGGCCACTTTACAGAAGACAAAGCAAACAAAGGCCCCTCTTTCCAGAAAGACGTCGACAGTATTCTGGAATCTTTGCAGACGCACGAAACAGACACAACGGAAGACTATCTCAGTATCACAAGACTTATTTTCAACGAGGATAGAAGGTTTTACGAGGTTTCGAAACTTTTGCAAACCTCCAAAACGCAGACCGCCTCTCTTATTCCAGGCTCTGTGAGTGAGCACCAGCTTTATAAGCTGCACCGTGGACTGGCAGCGATGGTGGCTATGCGCACACTCACCATTCCTCTTGGAAGAGGAGCTCTTTTTGTCAACAGCTGCAGGCCGCTCATGACGGAGCGGTTTCCGATTCCTAAAGTAAATCTCAACACTCTGATTGTTCCCTCGATGACCAACGTCTCATTGGAAAAAGAGGTGATGGATCAGGAGATGACGCAGTGGGGGCTTTTCCATAATGGCGCTTCTGCCGGTCTGAGCATCTCTCGAGACGCTGAGGATATCTCTGGGTCGTGGCTTGTTTTCAACAAGCCCAAACAGCTCACATCGGAGCATGCGGGATTTCTCTTGGGAATAGGGTTAAACGGGCATTTGAAATCCTTGGAAGAATGGCATATTTACAACTACCTTGGTCCTAAACATCTCCACACTAGTGTGGCGCTTCTTTTAGGAATGTCAGCCAGTTTGCGAGGGACGATGAACCTGAAAATGACCAAAGTTTTGTCTGTCCATGTCGTTGCGCTTCTCCCACACGGATCGAGCGATCTCAACGTTGCTCTCCCTGTTCAAACTGCGGGTCTTGTTGGAATAGGGCTTTTGTTCTGCGAGTCGCAGCACCGTCGCATGAGTGAGGTTCTTTTGTCACAGTTGAAAACCTCTGATTCCCTCAATGACGAGGGATACAAACTCGGAGCCGGCATAGGCCTCGGCTTTATCAATTTAGGAAAAGCTGATTGCATGAAAGACTCCAAAATCCCAGAAAAACTGGTTTCTCTCGCTTTGAACGGATCCTCGAAATCCCAAGGCGGAGCTCTCATTTCCCTCGCTATGATTTTCATGAAAAGCCACGATTCTGGAGTGGCTCAATCTCTGAAACTGCCTTGTTCTCTTCATCTTTTAGAGTACATACGACCGGTTTCCGTCTTCTTGCGCATTCTCTGCTACAACGTGATCATGTGGGACGATATTGAACCCTCCTCGTCTTGGCTCTTCAGCCAAGTGCCAACTTGCATTTCCTGCCATCTCGAAACAATCTCCTCTTTAGACAGCGACCAGCAGGGATACTTTCACGTTATCGGAGGAGCTGCTATGTCGATGGGACTCAAATACGCATCGTCAAATAACCTTGAAGCAAAGTCCACTCTTCTGGATGGCCTCGACCAGATGATTCGCATCACTGAGATCCCTCCTAAAACGCACGATGAAAAACTCGCTCATAATGGAGCTTCCCTAGTGAGAGACATTTTTATGCTTTCTCTATCTCTTGTTATGGCTGGTTCCGGTGATTTGGAAACCTTTCGCAGACTGCGCACTCTCTATGGCAACACAGAAAACTATCCATCCTACGGAGGATACATGTGTACCAACTTGGCGATGGGGTTCCTCTTTCTTGGAGGAGGACTGTATGCGTTCTTCGACTCTAATTTTGCTCTTGCATCTCTCATAGTGTCGCTCTACCCCGTCTTTCCATCGCAAAACACAGAGTGCAATGAGGTCCACCTACAGGCATTACGTCATTTTTGGGCTCTTTCGGTAGAGCCGAGATGTATAGTTCCGCGTGATAACGACACACGCAAACCTTGTAAAGTGGGCATCACCGTCACCTTAAAAGACTACTCGCACCTCCAAATGGAGGCTCCGTGTCTCTTGCCCAATCTCAATAGCATACTCGCCATTTCCACACTGCAAAGCGAATACCTTCCAGTGTTTGTGGAAGTGGATGAATCCTTTAAAAAGAGTCTGCAAATCTACGTATCTTCCAAGGGCAAGTACGAAGACTTGAAGAGACATTCTCAGGCCATTTTGGACTCTTTCAATACCACAGACCCGTGGCGTCCTCTGCATGACCTTTCCATTTTTGCCCAGCTCGACTCGTTTGAAAAATCCCTTCTGGCAAAGGAAGAGGAGTTGAGCGCGCTGGACTTTAAGCTGGAGCTCTCGTCTTTGGTTTTTAGTCCAACCTCATTGGAGGATTTGTGGAACTTGAAACTTGTGTTCAACTACACCGATCGGTGTTTGAAATATGGAGGCCTGCGCTTTTTGAATCACAATTTGCTGGAGAATCTCAAGTCTGTTGTTTGGAGTAAGTCAAATTGAGGGAAATGTTTCAACCGTTTTCTTCATTGAAGATTGTTTATGCCTAATGAAATTCTCCCTGCTGATCTCATCATACAGCACCACTCACATCTCTGAGACTTTCGTTATACTTTTCTCATTCTGTGCCCTTTGATGTCCTTTATTCCCTATTGGCTTTTTTCTCTTTGGCAGTTTTTATGCCCTTTGTTGTGGTGTGCCCTTTGTGCCCTTTGATGTACTTCACGCTGCTGTGCTTTTCCCTTCGGCAGTTTTTACGCCCTTTATTGTGGTGTGCCTTTGATTGTGCCTTTGATTGTGCCTTTGATTGTGCCCTTTTCTGCATCCTGTTCTATGCCCTCACAACCAGAGTAGCCGACACTCGCACATTCATCACAAGACTACGTCTGCCCAAATGGGCTTCTCAAAGGTTATTGCACTCGCAATACATTGAAGTGTGGAGACTAGCCTTGTCGCCCTTGATTGTTCAAGTTCAAGTTCAAGAAATTGCATAATTCCCGGATTTTTGATGTTTAGAGACGATTATATATTGTCAGAGGGGAGATGAGTCAAGTGTTGAAACTTTCCATAGTTGAAATTTCATAGAATACACACAATGGCTACGTTCTTCACCGGTATGGATAAAGTTTCCTTTTTCCATCATCATCATAAGGATCGCTGTGCACTTCATGATCCTCCCGCGAATGCCGCGGTTATTAGTATTGCTATTGTGACTTAGACTCAAACAATGATTCAAAAGGATCTGAGTGACGCTATCTGAGAGAATGCGCTTCTCGATTAAACCTTTTGTAAGAAACATCATATACTAAAATGTGCTCACTTAACATAGGCTGGCCATGAATCACTTCACTGGTTACCATATAATCATCAGTACGATATTTTTCTTGAAGTTCATGACAAATAACTCAATTTTCTCCGTCAAGTGAGAATTAATCATTAAAGTAAGAAAATTCCTTTGTATAACAGCATAACACTCACCGAAAGGATCATCGAAACCTTCAATGTCCCTGTAGTTATAGTTCGAAAAGAGTATATTTACTTGCTCGAACCCGCCAAGTGATCTCGTCTCAACAAGTCACGACGACTGGTCGCTTGCCCTAGGGAAAATTCATATCATTCTTTTGAAGGCTGATCTCGTGACATAATCTGTATCATCAGGTTCATGTCTTTTTAAAAACGACTCGTTGCAAGACTGGGAATATCAGACCCGTACGTCGTGGCATAATCTATTGATCAGTAGTCACATTTCGGTAAAACGATACATATAACACCAATATTTGACTACAAGAAGACCAAGTGAAAATGCCTCGGCCAGACTTATGGAAGAGGAGTTACAATCCAATTTACCGCTACACCCAAAGGTCAACAAAACATTCATTTCCCCTGCTCAGTTATTATCTTTCCCTGTGCTTCCAAATTCTCAATCAACGGCAGAAGCGGCTCAAGCTCTCTCCGATCAATCAGATTAAACTCCTTCATAAAGGAGATAAAATGAGCAAAAAAGGAATTACAATGTGCTTCAAGCGACAAATGCACAATCTTGTCAAAATGGTGATGGTAAATGTGCGCAAAGATCCTAAACATCTCCCTGCAGATATTCTTGATATCTTTTACAATTGTAGGTGGGAAACTGGTTGTTCCCCTTGTGGGGAAGTGGTTTTCATCGTTGATGTGATTGCTGATCCACGCAAGCGCATAGTCTATGTACTGGTACGCCGGTAATGAGACTGTGCGGTTCGACGAGTCTACCCATAAATACTCAGTATTGGGACCAGCACACATCGTTGGATACTTTTCAGCCGTTACATAATCGGCTATAACTCCGTAAAATTGGTTTAAATGAGTATAAGTTTCGAAAATATTCAAAGAGAGCCACTCTCCGTGATCCACATACTTTGGCTGCTGGACTATTGTCTTGAAAGAGCCCTTCACAAGTGCGGTTCTTACAAATGGCTCGCATAGGAAAAGCGGCTTCTGCTGAGGCTGTGCTGGTTTGCTTGAAAAGCTGTTTGAAAATCTCGATTTAACAGACTGTTTACTGGGCGACTGGGTTCGTCTTAAGGAAAGTGTAGAGTTGTTTTTCCCAGAGTAGACACTCGACTGATTTGTTCTCGTTGGACTCTCACTCCGCTGGTTGCGATTCTTCTTGGACCGTCCTAGCCCTCTTTTAAGTTAGTGACAAGTGGTGTGGTTGACATACCGTATGGTGTTGAAGAAAGACATGTTTGATTTGTTATCGCGCTTTTTTTGTTGACAAAAATAGGTGGTGTGTGGATAATTTAATCATCTCTGAAGCGAAGCGAAAGAGATTATCTTGCGACTATACGTCGAAGGTATATCTGAGTACGGCAATAAATTACCACGAGGATGCTGTATACCTTCACACGAGACATGCCTGATATTGAAATGATCTAGCCATTTAAAGATTACTTTGTCTTTTGTTTTGCTTAGAGAATAGAACTCAGGCTCAAACAGGATATATGTCGAGAAGTAGTCTAGCCAGTAATTTCTGAGATGACACCTTGATCATCAATTGAGTTCGCTTGAAACGACAACTACTGTACATTAATCTAGTCTCTCGACAAATGAATGGAATGATTATGAAATCTTATCTAAAGATCACGCCCCCAAAAACTCCAACTATTTCACCAGGGTCCCCGCGATGCACTCACCTAACACCTATAGCCAAAATAAAATATAGGTCCGCTAAGATATGATGAATGCACAAAAGGTCTCGAAATATAATCATCAGGATGTATGTGCTAATAAGTACTCTTTATTGTAACATTGAGACTCACGTATTACGACAAAAAGGCATTTGGTTCGGCTATCTATGAAGAAGTATTTTTTTCTTGATGAGTTGAAAGAAATTACATCACCCGATCACGTCACGTTGCATCTTTTGGTAAGTTTACTGAATGAGCACTTCGAGACAGAAGCAGATTCATACTCCCTTTGAAGACATATTCCAATAAATCAGCGAACCAGAACGCTCACTCGGTTACCCACCTGGTATGCCATGCTAGCATAAAAAGCGGCGGAGGTTCTTTTGTTCTTTCAATAGTAATCCATTCAGTCAAGAATGGAGCTTTGTCACCAAAAGAATTCAAAGATTCACCGCTTGCTGAATTGGGTATAATTATAGGGAAACGACTGGCTTCTTATGGACAGGCACTGATAGAAGACTCGGGTTGTTGACACAACACAAGCCCTTTATCGGCCCATGGAGCCACCGTTGTTAAGATCTTTAAGTTAAACTCCTCACATTTGATAGTCTGATCTAATTGCAGTGGAGCATAATATTTGGTCTTAGGCTGAAGAAAATGATATGCACAGATCACCACTTCTAGAAGGTGACTGCAGTTGACATTTTCCTTTCAGGAAGGGGACATTTTTGCCAAGTAATCTTCCCTCCTTATATTTCGGAGTAACTAGCTATTGCATAGCGCTGTTTGTTACGTAGTATGTGTTGTTATGTTTAATACTTACTCTTTATTGCTGACAAAAAAAGATTTACCTGAAGAATACTTCCCTGCCCAAAACACTAGAGAAATACGTCAAGTATAGGGAACGATAATATTCTAACATTGTCTTCTCACGACTGTTGGTTTGACTTGGGAAAGTCAAAACTCCAGAGAATGCCAGCTTAAAATGAGAAGGCAGGAGTCGAACTCTATAAGTTTTGCAACGGGTTCATTCTTACACCACGAAGCACTGAATCCAGAGTCCGATGTTGCGCACTTGTATGATGTGAGGATACGCTGCATGATGCGTTTTTGCGGATGTGTTATCATCCTATTTTCAGTCGCTCGTGTAATTTCCTCTATATTAAGGAACTTGAAAGGTCTTCTCAGTAGAAACTCTATTAGGATTGGGTCTCGCTCATCAGTTGAAATGCTGATTGATTCTTGTAAATCTAGAAATCGATCTGGTCATGAGCGAGCAGGTAGAAATAAAGAGAAGTGTGTACTTGAAAAATTAAAACAATTACAACGGTACAGCGGCCACAAAAGTGTCGAAGGGCACAAGGGGCACATAACGAAGAGCACAACAGGCACAAAGAGAGAGTAGTTCAGAAAATAACTCTTTTCGAAATTCAGTCTTGATGTCGTGAATCCACTCAGTGAGTCTCTGGCCTGTTATTCCTTTTTTATGTACGAATAGATTCGTACCCTTGTATTATCGAGCAAGAGGGAGAGAGTGTTGAGGGTGTGCTCATTGAGACATTATCTCCTCATTACTTAAAGCAAGGATCGTCAGATAAGATCCGGGGTACCTATCTCGATATAGTTTCGATCAGAACTGCCCGACTAGTGACCCCATCCGGATTGGAAAACGTCAGATTATCGTCCGGTCCAAAAGCGATCTAGATTCATTGTCGATTTTCTTTGAGCCAAGTAGAGTGATTAATCGGATCGCAAATGACGACCCTTAGCTTGAAGCTACTATATCGTTCTGAGGGTGACGGTCAGAACCGATTTGGGTGAGATCAAAACTCAAATCTGGTTTGACAAGCTGAACCGTGTCTCAGCCCGCCAGTGGATGTTGGATGGCTAGAAGATGAAAATGCTGTATTTGAGTTGGAGCTGAGTCACTTTTCTCTCTCGGAGTAGCGATAGTCTCGTATGAGCTAATTGATCTTGGAGAAACTCTAAAAAGAGAAAACAGCCACAAACTATCTTAATTCATCTCTTTCGCTTCGCTTCAGATATAGTCCAGGGTGTGATGTTAGTACCTTCGCTAGGCATGGTCTAATGAACAACATTTGAGAATGCACAGATTGTGTAACGAACACATCCTTGTAGTGAAGCCAGTGAAACAAAGTCCACTCAATGACAAGAAAAATAGTGATTCCAATGAGCTTTTCTTTTTAAGTTTAAGGTAAGGGAAAACTAGACTCATGCTAAGGCGATTGATGCAAAATACCAGATATTGGATTGTCAGCATAGGAGCAAGCGATCAGTACTTATATGAACAACAAGCAGCAATATACTATAAAACCAGTTAGCCACTCCGCAAAACGTCGGACGGAAGCATCAATGGAAAAACACCACCTTCCACGGAACTAAAGTTATGGCAGAATTAGTCAGCTTCCTGGGAGGGATGATATGAGCAAAAGGCTCCCTTCGGCAGAAACTCAATATAGTATGGACCATACATACGCCAAGCGCTGCACGAGGAGCTGAGAATGTCTAAATGATGGCCGCTACATAGGCCGATGAGGCCTGAATTCAAACTATGAATTCAAATCTCCTCTAACAAGTATTCAGTCGAAAATCTGGTGTACTCAAATACGCACGCTGCATATGCAGGAACATGGTCTGAGTCCGAGCGGTGACCAGAGTGAACCCATGAAATGGTTTCACATGTGTCTCGTGCATAAACTTGCATGGTAGAGAAGAATTGGCAGCACGGCAACTCGGTAGGTATATAAAGGGAGTCCTCGCTGTTGAGAGAGGAGCGGACATATAGCGGATGGACAGTGACAGTGCGAGAGGCGCACGGAAATGATCAGCCGCAGGTCATAAGGAGGTTATACTTGTTAAACTTTTATATAGACAAGGACTACCCATCCAAGAATAGAACAGTGGACTAATCAATCAAAGGCAAGTATACTACCAATAGTCTTAACTACTATACTACTTAAATAGTAATCCAAAATGGATAATCATGCCCAAGTTAACGCACCACGGAGATTTCAACACCGTATGCCAATAGAAATGCCTTTCATATATACAAGTAAACGATCCCTGAAAGTACTCACAACTCGCTTCGCTCGTTGTTCGTGCTCGTTGTTTGTGATGCTAAGAAAAAAAATACTTACTCTCCCTCACCATTTGCACATCAAAGTCCCCCTTTGGAGGAATATCCGGAAGCTTAAACGGAGCCAACACCTTTTGCTTAGCCGTTTCTTTGCCTCCCGGTATCTGTACATTCTCCAAAATGCTAATCGGCGTAGATATGCTCTTTCCGATTTCCCTCGTATTCTCGTCCTCCGACTCAAGCAACGCTCTTCTCTCATTCTCCAGGAAAACCTCATCCACAAGGGTAATCTTTCTACCGAGCTTGGAGGTGAGCTCTTTTCTCATTTGCATAATCGTAAAGGCTTCATCGGAGGTTTTCGGGATTTCAACAACACTGTAGAAACCCTTGTACCTTTTGTCAAACTCATTTTTCAGCTGCGCAACGAGATCCACCTCGTGCAGTGCGATAAACTGTTCTCTGATGACCGAGTTCATCACATCCACGTCGCACGCGTGAGTCCAGTACGAGTCGTGGACTGCTGCAAACGACAGCTTCTTCTCCCCACACTGTATGGCCGAGAGTAGCATGTGGGAAGCATCCAGTGAGTGAATGTAGTTTGGCGGAAAAGCCGATTTTTGCTTCTTTGAATCCACCGGGCTCACCGCAAAGGGATCCGCTATAAAGACAGTTTGCAAGTTGGTGGTGATCTGCTTTCTCTTGACCGTGCGGTACGGCTGAACGATGGGGAGACCGAGCGGAGTGGTCCATATGACTGAAGAGAGAAACTCTGGGCGTTCTCCGTTCTTTGGAGTAAACTCCGCCAAGTCCGGTCTGATGGATTTGGTGATGTAGCCTGCACTCTCAGCCAGCCAGTCCTGAATCAGGTGCGCTCCTTCGAAAAGCTGTCGGATGGAATCGAAAACCAGTCTGGTGAGGTACTTTGCCACGTTGCCCCTTTCCTCGCCAAGAGACGTTGGAAGCTGCTTCTCGATCTGCTGGTTGGCACCGATAAAGGTGACGCCATACACGTTGGTCATGACGGTCTGTTTCACAACTTTGCGCTTGATCATATCCTGACACAAGAGCGCATGCTCGTTACCGCTAGAAACGTCCAAATCTACTCTCTCCTTTACAAGCTTGGCCACGTGCGTGTATATATCGGCTGGCTTGTCCGAGGGAACCAAGTTCACCTGATGGGCACCTTCTACGTCTCCTCCAAGAGCAGCATAGTGCTGCAAACCGTTGCAGGTTCCATCTTGATGGACAGGCATGAACGAAACGTGGTTGTGCGGGTTTTCCAAGCCCCAAGCCTGAGAAAGCTCAAAGCACGTTGCCAAAGCCTGCCACGGTTTGTCAGCTTTCATCCACCAGTCAAACTTGAAGGGATCAGAGGCGCATTCCAGAATCTTTTCTTTTGACGACTCTGTAAACTTGACTCGGTCCGTTAAGGAAGCCTTGTCGAAACCATACAAATTGGCAAAGTGCACTCTAAGCCACTTCCATCCATTCTCTCCTAGTTGTTTACCATCCCAGAATAGCAGCAGAGAACGCGACATGTCGTTTCCGAGGTGGTTGAACAAGGGCGGAATCGGATAAGCCCTACCGCGGAAGTCTAAACTATGCGGGAAGTACATCTTTTCACCAAGATACGCTCTCGCAATTTCAAGCTTATAGTTACCATCGCATCGCAGCGATCTGTATTTCCCATACTCGTTTCCCAACTCCTTCATCTTGAGTTTCCACGCTGCTCTCACCTGCGGTTCTGCATCCCGCGCGGGAGGCTCAGGAAAGTCGAAATTTGTCACTTGCGGAGGAATATCCAAAAACCCTTCGCCCGTATTCCACACCTTACACAGAACCTCAAACATCCTCTTGTTAACGGTCCATGGAGTGGACCCTAAAACGTTCAAACCCTCATAGATCCTATTCAGATCGCCATTCTCGCAAGCAGCCTTCACATACGCATCCTGCTCGGGCGACTCCTTCGTACGGAGCACTCTATTTTCAGAAAAGTAGTATCCGCCAGTCTTGTAGGAAGTCCACGGACGCGGTTCTACAAGCATAGGCAGAAACTGCGGTTGAAGAGCGCCTTCCAAGTTCCCACTCCCCAGCTGTTTCTCAAGCTCCGGATGCGTCTGTATCATCCCAACTTTCTGTCCTGCCACGTAGTGGTACTGGTGGTGGAAAGCAGGAACCTCTCCTACAACCTCGTCACCTGTGCGTGGGTCCTTTCCCTTGACGCTAATCTTGGCAACGTGCATCAGAATTGAAAGGAGAGCAGACCCGACTTTGATTTTCGTCTCGTGAGGCCAGTTGACGAAATTCTCTGCAATCTGATCGCCCACAAAATCGCTTTTCGCCTGGCGAAGAAGGTTTTCGAATTTCTGCTGAACCACAAGCTTTTTGAACTCGGAGGATCGTTTGATGCTCTGAAACTTTTTGAAAACATCAACCTCCGACTTTAAAAGCTGCTGAGCACGAAATTCAAGCTCGACAGCCTTCCCAATTGCCAGAACCACCCTAAGCGTTCTAGCAGAAGACGACCCTTCCTTCGCCATTGGGTTGTTCTGGTTAGACGAGGTTTTCAGCATTTCCAAAATGGTAATGGCGGCCATCTTCTCCGGTGCAATCAGCTGCAAATACGGTCCGTACTCCCTGCGGTCTTTCGCAGCAGCTTTGGACTTGTTTGCCACAGGAGAGTGCTTTGAATGAGTAGGTCTGTGATCCGGGTTAATCTCCGACTCGCATCGCGACATCTCGTCCTTGATCAAAGGAACCATCTCCTTTGTCCATATCCAAAGCTTGTGCTTTATGTGTTTAGATAGCGGAGCTGCGTTCGAACCAGAAAGCGACTCAAACTCGTGCTTCCACTTTTCTCGCGCAGAGTCCACCGCCATCAGCTCCAAGTTCCGTTGGCGGTCCGTATTGAAAGCATCAAGAGCCATGTCAAGTACCGTTCTAGCCTCAGCACTACTCAACGAGCTATACAAAGAGTGAAAGTCTAACGGCTTATCAGACGCGACATTGGAGAACTCCTCCACGACGCGAGAATCCGCTTCCGCCAGATTTTGCTTCAAAAGATTGACAAACTTTTCGTTCGAGTCTTGAAGCCCCGATAGAGAGTGTCTTACAACTTTTAAATTAAAAGAGTCAATCGCCTTGAGCTCAGAGAAGTCCTTCTCAATTGGTTTGATCTCACTAAGGGGAGTATTCTGCTCCAATGAGAATATCTCCTGGTACCTCTTCGGCAAGTTTGCAACGTCTATATTTTGTTCCTTGATTATTTTATGCAGATTAGCCAGCCCCAGCACGTCCACTTGGCCCAGCAGTCTTTTCAAAGGGATCCCGTTCGTACTGGCAAGAGTCAAATACGGTGCATAGTCTGATTCCTTGTCTATTGCCTTGCGCAGGAGAACAGCATATGCACGATGGTCTGGCTCGCACCCTTGAAATTTCTTTGGAATCTGTTCTATCCACTTCTCTACCGATTCAAGACTGCTTTTGGAAGAGTGAGCGAAAACCTTGAGAAAATCATTCAAATGCTGTCGAAAACCTCCTACATTGTTGGTATCCTTGCAGATCAGGTATATACTGACGAGAACATTTTCAGCTCTTTCAAAATCAGACTTGACGAGAAACGCTTCTAAAAGGGAAGTGTACTGGTGGAGCTCTTTGGAAAAGGTTTCCTGGAAAAGCGCCTCTTTTGACGATTTCCACGTATCATCCAGCTGGACTGGTTGAACAGTGTGAAGGACATCCTGAGTTTTGAGTGATTGCAGCAGAGAATCGAGCTGTGGTTGCGTGGAGTTTGTACTGATAGAGTTGTATCTAGCGAGCGGCTTTAGCTTCAATGTGATACATCTCCTTCGAAGTATTCGTATCATGTAGGGTGAATTTTTCAGACGATGGAGGTGTAGGGATGGAATGAGAGACTTGATTTCTCCCACTATATGCTTGATCATGTAGTTTTTTCCATTTTTTCTCTTGTATTGATCTTGTGGCACGTTGGAGAATTGTTTTGACTTGATTCTCATGTTAGTATATAAACTTTCTGTGCTCAAATCCTATTGTGTATCCATAGTATCAGTGGCTAAAGACATACCACTGAGAGGAGTACAGAAGCAAGGACCGGATTTGGAGATTCTCCTCCCCGGCGACAAAGTGTCTTATGGCGTCACTGGATGCTCAATCTGGAGCAGTCTTGACGGCAAGATGGACATACGAACAGACCTCTTTAGACAGAGAGAATCTGTTTGATGAATTGTCACCACTACCTCTTTATTGATGCACATGTGGCATCGCTTATGTACCAGGGCTCAGTCAAACCGATCTTAAGTGGGAGGCAAAAATACCTAGATGCTTTCTCACTTGGTCGAAACCACCTCAAGGAAGCCTCTCAGGACCAATTTTTGATAATACGACATTAAGAGCTTGCATTTACACTGTGAGGTGGTTCCCGACGTCTTTGTCCATTCTACATGGTTTAGGTCATGTACCATTATCCCTACCACACAGCCAGGACAAGATTCTGGCGGTCTAGGATTCAGCACAAGGGAACCACTCCCACGACTACACTCTTGCTGGAGCACAACACATAAGATGTCGGCCACCAGAGCTCATCGCTGTTGGGAACACCACCACCGAGCCTCACAACATTAGTATAACCGACCGACACATACTAGCCACGCAATCATGTGGAACATAAGTTCCAACAATTATTTGAACAGGCATTATTCACCACTATCTTTGAAATACTAGCTGATGCTCGATACACCATCTTTAGGCATCTGTGAAGGTGATCTGAATTTTGGCTGGGGCTTCTTTTCTTGCTTTGTGGAAATTAAGTGGCAACTCGTATCAAGTGAGAAGGTTCAAGCTTAAACTCGGTTGTTTACTAATTCAAGAGTCAGGCCTCGGAATGACGCCGTGAAAAGGCACTCGACGACTTCAGTGGACGATGTACGCAATTAGTATAAGTGTTGACCCACAGTCCAAGGATTGTTATGAGTTTAAAGACCTTAATGAACATATTATCAATATGTTGAGAATTCAAAGAGAAAAATCAAGAAAACAATTCATGCCAATCTGCCAATCTGCCAATCAAGTCACGATATCCACGGATGCCACTGATAAGATACCCTTTACTAGGTCTTATAGATAAGCCAAGTGGGGAATCGAGATTGAGCGAATCTTTGCTCACAAACATAAAGGTTTACTTTCAACAATCTTTTTGGAGCGGAGAACGCTGATGACTTCGGGCTTCCTATGTTAAGCATCTTATGCAGCCAGACACCATGCATGATACTCCACACTCGACATCAAGACACCTTATTAGCTCATGACTACCGTTGAGGGCTATGAAGGATGGACCGCGGTATTGCAAGTACTGAAATATCTTTAGACAAAGTGAAGCACGCGATCGAAAATCCTGTGAAGAAAGCCATTGGGGTCAAGAAGTGGAACCGCCTTTCAAAGTCCACCCAGGCAATTACTAAAGAAATCACCAAACTTGCTGAATCAAAGGATGATTCCCCGGGTCTTACACTTACCCAGTTTAATGGTGCTGACTATGATCGGTTTTTCAGGGATGCAGAAAAAGAGGGTTGTTACAAATATCTCACTCAAGGCTTTAAAGTGAAAAATGATCCCTTTAGTACTGTTCCTGGAATTATGGTTCTAAGCCCATCGCCTCAGCATGCTGCTGCAGCCGGATTCATATCACAGTGTATCATTGATGCCGGTATGGATCACTTGATCACGAACCCCTTGCCCTATCTGATTTGCAGTAGAGGTATTGATGTTCCTTTGCCGGGTGGAGGCGGAAAGTTTGAGCCAGACTTTATATTTTCGAAGGCAAATCAAGAAGTTCCGTATTTCATTGTTGAAGCGAATTGGGAGCATCATACGCGGGAGGAAGCCAGGCAACAATTGCTGGGCCCAATTGAGCGATACAGAGGTATGATTAGAGGCGGAATACTTTTATATCCTTTCAACGACAATTGGTACGCAGAGGTGTATCGATTTGTAAATAGAACGACCGGTGGTGCTGAAATTTTTCTTCCAGATGGTATTGCAAACCAAGAAAGAGAGCGCGATCTGATGACAGAGGCTTTAGATAGTTCTGATGGCGATTTTGCCATCTATTTGCAAGAGAAGAGAGCATATACGCTTCTGTCGAACGACAATACTCCTTGCGAAGATGTACCTTTGGCAATGCTCGACCTTTTTGCTGAGGAATATGAACGCGTTGTTTTGAAGGAACGTATGAGACGCCGTGACGCTACATTTTGGTTGAATCACAATCTCCTTTGCCTTAGTCTTGATGTCTATACCCCCCACAGGTAAAAGGGCGGTACATTAGATAGTATCGTGTGGTGATTCAAATCAAGTCAACACTAGCACAGCGTGTGCGTCTCGTATGAATCACCACTTATATTTGGAAGATGAAAAATTATCTTCCATTCAGCATTATTTGCTGGTATTTATTCTTTCAAAAGTCCAACTTTTATACACAGCTTGCAGAATTGTGCCGGACTCTGCATAATAGTAAACACGGAAAAACCATCGAATAACCATAGTTAGGCTTCGATTGTATTGCTTAATGCAAAACCATCACCCACGAGCTATAATGGTTGGATGCAGGTACGTTTTGTATCTTAAGGGTTCCCAAAAGGTATAATCTCCTGTCTCTGTGTATAATGACCGCATTGGCATGGGAAGTCCGGTGAATTCCTGAATATTGGACGCAGAAGCCTACAGTCGCATTCTGATTTACTCGAAATTAGAAGTATTGTTTCTGTATAGCTCTGAAGGCGATTCTGGACATTGCATGGTGTGATCACAATGTGATTTCCAACATGTGGACTCTTGAATAAATACGCATTAATTTGTAACGTTTGTCGCTGTGTGCAGAGTTCTACACCAATATGCAGGATATCTGTCATAATGCCCAGCTTGAAATTTGTTCTTTTTCTAGATTTTATGTTGCAAAATACATATTGGAAATAAATTCATTTTCTTCATCATTCGGAACCTGATCTCGAAAACTTTATAATGAACATCTTTGAAGCATCATTGAACTCTATTGTGGTCTAAAGATGATCTCTCTTATTCCAGCTGCACGCTTTCATCTTTTTGCACCTTCAGGCAGAATTATGCAGAACTGTAGACTTTGTACATAAAAGGTGTATTTTAGAAAAAATCCCAAAAAAATGTGGCTTTTGAGATTTGCCTGATAACAAAATTGATCACCGCACTACCCTCTATCAGAAGCAAAACCTAAAGATGTGGTCGTATTTCTTTGGAGGCAACCCGCAAAAGAAGAAGGAGCTTCCGAAGAAGGCTATAGTAGAGCTGAGGGAGCACATCTCGATGCTTAACAAGAAGCAAACGCATCTTGAGAATCAAATGAAGGAGCAGGACGAGATTGCGAGAAAGAACATCTCCACCAACAAGAATCTTGCTAGAACCGCTTTAAAACGCAAAAAGGCGTTTGAGACAAACTTGTCAAAGATCCAGAACCAAATCGACTCGTTGGAAAGTCAGCTCAACGCGATAGAGTCGGCTAACTTGAACCTGGAAACCATGAAGGCCATGAAGCAGGGAGCCAAGGCTATGAAGCAAATACACGGCGATTTCGACGTTGACAAAGTGGACGAAACGATGGATGATATCCGGGACCAGATGGATCTTGGCGAGGAGATCTCTGATGCGATTTCCCGGCCGTTGGGACAGGAAATTGACGAGGACGAGCTTGACGAAGAGTTGCAGCAGTTGCAACAGGAAGAGCTGGAGTCTCGGATTGTGGAGCCAAAAACTCCGGCAAGGAAACTTCCAGATGTATCGAAAGTTCCAGCACTTCCACAGGAGGCGGAGGAGGAGGACGAAGACGAGGAAGCGCTTCGTGCTCTTCAAGCGGAGATGGGGATTTAGATAATTTATTGATGTAATCTGTATGATTTTGTTTGACATTGATCAATCATCAAT
This sequence comes from Citeromyces matritensis, assembly GCA_030570875.1. Taxonomy (NCBI): domain Eukaryota; kingdom Fungi; phylum Ascomycota; class Pichiomycetes; order Pichiales; family Pichiaceae; genus Citeromyces; species Citeromyces matritensis. The sequence goes on from JAJLWQ010000365.1 coordinate 55,712, forward strand.
CATGTCCGAAGCGAAGCGGAAGAGATGATGTAATTTGTGATTGATCGTAGTACGTGGAGATCAATATCACGTAGATTGATGGTATATGCTAGGCTCATTATCTTGTGATTGTGGAGAGATGAGTTGGTGCTTGAGTGACTGTATTTGAAGAGCTCGTTGAAGTTGCATTACGTGAATTTACATTCTCTAATGTCAAAAGCTACCTTACGTCCTTCAAGCAAGATTCGAGCTTTGTCTTGAATGCTGTGATTGGCGCGTCCGGCGTTACCGCTATCAAAACCCACAGTCAAGGAAAAAATCCTTCAACGTGGTGTCAAACTCTCCACCGTCATCTTTTGGTACAACCACATGTCCGCCTTCCGTTGACAAGAACCTCTCGCATCTTTTGATAAAGAGGATCATGGCTTCTTACTTGGTTGCATGTGGTAGTACCTCAATCCAGTGAGAGAAGCCATCCACTATAGTGAAGAAGTTGGCCTTATCGTTGAAATGCAGTAATTGCAAAGGAGCTCGGTTTCCAACCACCCGTTTAGACGCGAATTCTTCCCGACTCAAAACCAAAAACCGCACTGCATCTGCCCGAGCAATTCAGATTTTGGTGACTGGCCGGTACATAGAGCACATTGTTGCGCATTAACACTTTTCCGTGTTTATCGACGAGGTAATATCAACGATTCCTTTAATCGAAACTCCGCCAAAGCCTTCTAATCTACCAATTGTAGGCTTTACTGGCTCTAATGGTTTGAGTCTAAGAATCAAAATCAGCCCTTGAAACAGAAAAACAATAATAGGTTTTTTACTATAAAACCAATATTTGTACGCAACAAACTGCCTTAAGCCATAACCTGATCAAAGTTCGAAGCAGAATGAGGGAATATTTAGCTTCTAGGAAGAAAATGACGACAGCAGTCACCGTCTACAGGTGGTGAACATAGTCACTTATCTGCTTAAGGCCAAACAATAAGCGAGTAGTTGAGTCAATAGGCTTTGAAAACGTCGCTCCATGGACTGATGGGGCGCATTTCAACCCACATCTCCTATGGTTGACGTTGGTTCCCCTTTCGCTGAATATCAGTTGTCGGACCTTGAATTGTTCTTGCAGGAGACGTCATACCGAAGATTCGCCGCCTAGATTGAGATACATGGATAATGCTGAGTGGCCTGAATGATAATGCACTATGGTGTAAAAAGGAGAAGTGGCATAATCTGTGGGAGGTAAAAAACAGAGGCCACAGTCTTCTAAATACATAAAACTCCCGTATTGTCTCTATATGAGAGACAGTACCGATTGTTACACCCATTCAAGTAGTTGAAGCTCGTCGGTAAGATGAAGGTGACTCAGTGGCTGGTCCCTCATCTCGTCAATATCATGCTTCTGCTGAACAGTGTCTATCTGAAAAGGCAGTTATACATCAAATGATATGTCATGTGACGCCAAGTGTCATTTAATGTCCAAGGATGTCTGAGGTCACCCGGTCTTAAAACACCATGAGGAAACCTTATCGCAAACGTGAAGCATCGATCAGAGTCCAGAGTCACTCATATTACTTCAAACACTCTCAAGATCTTAGAGAAGATAGTGCTTTCTACCCAGCTTCAGAAATGAGTTGTCCTTTAATGAGTCTTTGAGAGAGAGGACATAATTTCTTCAACGTTCTTACTAGTTATATCTCTCTATATACCATCTCTAACGTCTCAGATCAAAGAAGCAATATTATAAACATTAGAGGCCAAAACTAGTGAGTTGAAAGTCCCGAGTTGTGTAAAGTTTCTGAAAAGAAACCAATCAGCTCTAAGCCAATGTTTATAGAACAGAGCAAAAGCCTCTTGAACTTGATTGATGAACCGTCTTATTTTTGGCAGATTCAAATTCAACCCAGACAAGCATCTCAAAAAATCTATTCTCTGTTTGTTGTCTACAACGAAAGGTAACGCAGACCAGCTACAGTAGGGAAACCACAATAGATCTAAATAAAACCGCAATTTGTTCTAAAGATCACCTCTTTCGCTCTGCTTAAGAGTCAATCAGCATTCAAAGATCATCTCTTCCGCTTCGTTTCAGAGATGATCGCTTCAAAAATAATCAACTAACCAAAACCCACAGCAGGAAAAAAACTATAAGAATACCAAATATCTTAACCATAAGCCACCGATTACTGCTTACGTTTCTGTAATATTTCAACAACTCACGTTGGGCACCCTCAATATTCAAACTCACATCCTCAACATTTGTATCAATCCGCTGAATCACTTCTCCCTGTTCACTCACCATTGTGGCCAGCTGTTGAAACAGATTACCCACTTCGTTAATGGTTGACTCTATAGCCTCAACGGCTCGGTTTCTGTCTTGTAGATATACATTACTTTGCTCCTCCAAAAGCATCATCTGCTGAGAAGAGTCCGGTATAGTGAGCAAATCACTTGTAGGCAGAGAACCATCCTCAAAAGGGTTGTCAGAATGCCCTTCGGAGTGGTGCAAGGATGCCCGTCTTTCATCTCCGGTAACGGCCTGAATCTCAGATAAAAACTGTTCCCTTCTAGACTTGTTTGCAGTTTCTATCTTTCTGCGTTGTTCTAGAACGTTTTTGAATTCTTCACTCACATTCTTTGTCTTTGTGTTGAGAAGCTGTACCACATTCTTTGAGTATGCAGATATCTGCGTCTTGTTACCGCTCCCCATAGTAACTTTGCCTCCGGACTGTACGTAGCTCTGTAGCTCTTTGATGGTTCGTTCTATTTTGAAAATTTCCTGCTTTATCACATACGTCAGCTCAGCAACATCAACAGGTTTGTCCTCTATGGCTGGTCTTTTGGCAACTGTGCGTTAGTAGAGAAGAATGGGCTACTTACGGAGAGCTAGTTTCCCAAGAAGATTGGTCACGTGTGCTATGTCCTTGGCTATATGGCTGGCCCGTACGGAGAATTCCGTCTTTTGCTTATTAGAGAGAGGCGGCGGCTGCGGCTTGTTCTTGAGCTGCCGATTGAATGTGCTCACACATTGCTGAAACTCTCTCGTTCGATCTTGTATATTCACAGCCTGGTGGTTCATTGTGTGGTGTATGTATGGTGAAAATGCCCCTCAAGTTTTGGTATTTATCAAGTGTTCATAAGTTATCTCTGAAGCGAAGCGGAAGAGATGATCTTATGTTTTATTTTTGCCCGACATCACATTGAAGGTCCCCTCAAGATTGAGAAATACGCAAATGTCCTCGTAGCTTACACGACGCTCGTGACTCCTCCATGGAGCTGGAGTTTTCACCTTACAGGTCTGTAGCAAGTCTTCTGTTTACATAGTTACTATCGAGGAGTAAGATCATTGAAGTATAGCGGAAATGATCGCCTGACGAGATGGGTTTTCTTCTTCACCGATGATTTTGGTTTGTGTATTGTCGAGGAGGGATTGAAGTCTATACATCCTCACACCTCTCACCATATGATCAGACATTGCATAAAGACACTCACAAAAGCATCACTTTTACAGGTTCCAAGGCTCAGTAGGAATTGCATTCCAGTACAGCAACCATTAAATAATAGATTTTTTCTCACGCCCGCTAGATTCTACTCTGTATCCACGGATGGCCGAATTATACCGGAGGAAATAGACAATCTATCATTGAGCCAGTATCACAAAATTGCCGACGAAACTCTTGACACAATGATGGAGGATCTGGAAAATCTTATGGATGAAAAAGATATTGATTTAGAGGCAGAAATGAATGTAAGTATTGATGCATTTCTCAACTAACAAAAAGAGCGGAATCATCACCATGAAATTGCCAGGAATGGGATCCTATGTGATTAACAAACAGCCACCTAACAAACAAATATGGCTTAGTAGTCCAGTCTCCGGTCCAAACCGCTTCGACTGTTGCGATGGAAAATGGATCAGTCTTCGGGACGGTTCAGATCTAGTTGAGTTGTTGAATCAGGAAATATCTCAATCCATAGACTCTCCGTTTGAGTTCTCTATATAGCTATTGGAGAAATGTTGAATATATCTGAATTGCGACAAAGGTTTACCTTAGGATTATGTGGTAATAGTTGTTAGTAGCACGCAAACTTTCATCCCTTTCACATCTCGACCGTGTTTTATGCATAAAAAGCGTCTCACAACCGTCTGGTAAGTAAAAAAGATGGTAAAGACCCACGTAAGATTCAAAAGAGAGATACTGAAAGTATTTCTAATCGCATGATGTGCTGGTTTTCCTTTTTCACCGATGGAATTGGTCTGTTGATTGTAGAGGGATGAGATCAATGAAAGAATTGGTCGCACGACGTCATGGTTTCTTACCGAAGAAATCGGTCTCTGGAGTGTCGAGGAGTGTCGAGGAGTGAAGCATTTGAAGAGGCAACATTCTTCCATGAACATACAAGTTTCAAACTCCAAACACTACTTCTCTGACTATACAAGATCCTACCCACCTCATACCCATTACTCATGGTGACCCAATAAGGATAAGCTCCAGGGAAGACAATTCCATGGAACTGAGCGTTTTCGATAGATTTCGATCCGCCTTTTTCAAGTATATCAACTCATCAATCAATTCCGTTGGATGACAACTGAATTCGCAAACTCGCACTTTGTGGAGAGATTTATTCACGGCGAAATGGATTTTCTTTTTCCCCGATGACAGTGGCTATGGATTGTCTACAAACGTGGCCCTTTGGAGCAAAGAAAAATACGAGACAAATTGATTCACAGCTGCTACTTACAAGAAAATAAATCAGTTCAAAAAGTAGTGGGATCGCTTTTCATGTAACAGAGCTACCGCAAAAGCTGAAAACTCACTGCAATAATGGAAATACTTAGCTCTTGAAATCAGAAGTGTATCAAAAGATACTTCAGAAAATCTTGCCGTAGTTATCCGCCCTCTTGACAAACCCTTTTAATGCATAAAGACTGACAAAAAACAACTTTTTCTCCTCTCATTTTAGAGCGTTTTGGATGCGCGTCAGCGTGGATATCCAGATTTATCAGTTGTTGAAGGGGCAGTGATGAAATCGAGTTTATGATTATAGCTGTTTGGTAGTGATGCAACTTTCTTACGATCCGTCTAATCACATAACTCTATAGACACGCAAAGAGACATATATGATAAGCTTTTGTACCGTTTTGTGCCCCTTTCTCCTTTCGTGCCCTTTGTGCCTTTTCCATTATCTTTGAATACTTTATTCTCTTGACTTGATAAAGGCAGATGCACCGATAATCCATGTTTCAGCATCCAGAAGACTCAACAGAGGTAAAAAAAGCGTCCTGATAGAGCAAAGATCACGTCATGCAATTATACAGAACGAGCCAACTACGGATCCTCATTATACCACAAACAGTTCTTCTTGTAGCGACAACTCTTGCAGTACACATCCTTGTCCGTCTTTGCAATGGGATGGGGTCCTCGTCTGCCCATCCAGAAATCGTTTGAATCATTGAGGTATTTGAGCACTTCGTACTCTGAATACTCATAATTTGACTCGAAGAGCGGTCGCCAACCTCTACCGGCAGCGGTATAGTACTGCAGGGAGCATTGATTTGATAGAAACTTTCTCAACAGCGAATGACACTGAGAGAGTCGGGCACAGAGGTACTTTAGAGTGGGTGGT
>JAJLWQ010000366.1:0-54197 GCA_030570875.1 Citeromyces matritensis
AAAGATTTGCACCATGGAAAATGATGAATTGACAAAGTCCTCATGACAGTGACTGTCCCGGAATATGGCATGCTCAAACCTGACCCGTCTAGGCAGTTGGTTTTCCAACCATGGGACCAGTTTAGGAATCATGAGTGTTTTGTTGTACAGAGTTATACATGATCTGAACACCGACTCTGTCTCACTAGGGTAAGAACACATCACAAGCTTTAGTAAAGACGTATTTCCAATCATGCAAAGCACCTTGTTCAATGACGTGGGCGGATGTTCACGATTCTGGTAATCAATCAGATCTGTAAAGCACGGGTTGGCATACAAAAAATGACGATCCAAAATTGACTGAGCCGACCTGTATATTCACCATGATCATATTAGCAGGATACTTTTCAGGCACTGCAAACTTGACCAGCCTGGTACAAGGAGTCATTGATTCACTTGGTCCGATGATTGTAAAGCATAGCATTGAGGGGTGACCCAGCTGGCCACTTTAACCCACGTAAAGACTGCAGTTGACTAACGCTGTAGAAGAGCTAACTATAAGCACCACTCATAGCCCAAATGTTCCATACCCGAAAACATAGCGTGTCAGAGATACAGCATTAAAGGGTAATGCTATAATCGTTACCTGGAGCTCAGTCAAACTATTTTGGGTAAACTTTGTACAGTGTGGCGCTGAATTGCTGCTCTTAAGATGAACAATTTTCTTTCCCATCTCAAGCTTGAGAGTACGAAAGTGCTTTTCATGCATTTCCGTGGTTGACCTGTATGTTTATTGTCAGCTGATTCCACCAACCTGCACAATGTCTCTTCACATCCAGTACGTGAGATTTACTATCAAACTGAACGCTTATTGTAGGAATGAAAACCCCTCTTATTGCTCATCAACCGCTGCTTAATGTAGGGATCGAATCATTAAAGTTTTGATAGAGAATACTCTATGAACAAAACTGCACGGCTTATACCTCCTGGGCATGAAATGACCTTGGTTTTGAAAAGAGCCTCTAATTAGGGCTTCGATTGGCGGTTTTCTATTAGAGGAAGTGGCCATAATCAGTAGCAACGAGCCATACCATTTCTCAAGGTGGAAGAATGGCACGGCACACGGCTTCGTATTCAATACGCCTTGTTGTGCACGGCATGGGTGCATGGCACTCCAAAAGGGCAAAAATAAAAGGGAGGGAACATACACCAAACAAAACACCTACAATTTGCGTCCCTAAGTAGAGATTGTCTCATTTGTCCCAATACAAGCGTACTGTTGTGCACTTTTCGACTGATTAATCCATCCGAAATGAAGTTACTTCAGACTGTTAGTCAAAGACATTTGACGAAAAAAAACAAGAGTTCTGTTGTGCACTTTGATTTAATTGACATTAGGCTCATTGATCCATTTAAAATGAAGTCAATTCATGACATTAACAACCGACAAATATTCAATTCAAGAGACGGAGCTTGAAACTCTGGCTTTAAGCTGTCGAATTACGTAGACAAAGTTGCTGATCAGGTAACCAACAAACAAAGATAAACAATTCGAACAATGGTCAACCTCATCAAGATTCTAGACTTCTGATCATATCGAACTGTTAATTCCATCTCCTCTATCGCTAACATCAATCCATCACATTACAATCCGCCTATCGTCGAATCAAATACCGCGTAATTCATACGCATTCAGGATGCATAACGCGAAATTCATCTTTCGATCAGTACGGAGCCGAATAAAATCCACAATGGCAGTACCACACTCTGAGGACTCATACTTTGGCGCAGGAAGCTCCTTCAATCGGTTCTCCTTTTTGCGGGGGAACAACGAATTCATCAACAGCGCATTGACCTCGGACAAGTGCTCGCCTAAACTGATTTTCTACGACAGAGTCAACAACGACTTTGCTCCACTGTTCACTTCCAAGTCCAAAAGACTCTTCACATTGGACTTGCAGGGAAACACTCTTATCTCTGAAATACTTTTAAATTGGGCGGAACTCAATGCTGCTAAGGATCCCAACCTACGCAAAGACATCACAACCGTCTTTCTCGGAATGGACGAGTATGCGGAATCTCCGCTCTCCAAGGAAAACCTGATGACTGACTCCTTCGAGATTTACCGTACAAACGCAAAAGATCAGAAAGTTCTAGACCCAGCTCCCGGTATTGATGAACTACTCACCTATAAAACTTATTCTGGCATTCCATACTTTGCGATCGATATCTCGACTTCTGAAAAACTAAAAGATTACCTTCACCAAGTGACTCTTTCAGACGGGTCAAAGCTTGAGTTGGCTACAAATCGCATGGATGTGTTTCAAGTCTCAAACAACGAGGCATCTCTATTTTCGTACGCAAAGATGTACCTCGACTGGTTGAAGAAAAACCAGTTTTGTCCCGGTTGCGGCAGTCGCGTAATTCCAGTCGAAGCGGGAACTCGACTGCTATGTACATCTGCGGTAGAACACCATTGCCCTGTAAAGTCTACCAGTGTAAATAACGTGTGCTTTCCAAGAACGGATCCTGTAATTATCACGCTGATTACAAACACAGAGAGAACGAAAATTTTATTGGCCAGTTCAAAGCGTCATTACAAAAAAGATCAGCCTAAGCAACTCTACTCTTGTATCGCTGGGTTCATGGAACCAGGCGAAACCATTGAGCACGCAACCATCCGCGAAATTTGGGAGGAAACAGGAATCAAAGCTTCATACGTACAAGTTCTAAAATCGCAGCCCTGGCCATACCCTGCCAACTTGATGATTGGCTGCTGTGGATACGTCGAGTTTAACGGATCCAACGAGAAAATCGATCTCACTCACGATAACGAATTAGCTGATGCCATTTGGGTCGACGTTGAAACTGTCAAAAGTATATTGGCAAGCGATACCTTATCGGGCCCCCCAGGAAGTGGGCTGGAACACGTCCAGATCCCATGGAAGGAAGCCATCGCAAATAGGCTGATCGATATGGTTGTCCACGAGAGGTTTCAAAGACTGTAATCAAAGTTGCACGTTTCTCTCCACTGCAACCATGCCCTTGGCTTGATTTGCATAAGCAACGTAGCCAGGCGAGTACTGAAGTATTTCGTCAAACGCGGGCACTTTTCTCACTTTGGACCCATCGGCTTTCTCGCTGCTACCTTCATATTCTCCATAGAAACACGTTACTGACACTCCGAGATCTTTGATCCCTTTTTGCCAATTGTAGTCTTCGTAGTCTGGAATCCACTCGATCCCAACGTCAAAAGATGGCTGCGTCCAGTCAAGTTTGTACAGAGTTAGTCCCTCTATCCCCTTGAGAAGCCTGAACTCGTCGTCGGCAAGCGTAGTATTGCTTGTGCTGTTGTGATGGATCAGAACTTGCTTTACGGGCGATCTGGTGTTTGTGAAGTTGAACCTAACATCGCATACGCGAGACTCCTTCACATGGAATTTCAATTCCGCTTTTAGTGGAACGTACGGCGAGTCTACCTGGTCTTTATTGTTGGAAACAATCTCCACGTCCAAGAGTTCTTTGAACCAGCTCTTTTCGTCTTCATCAATAATCCACGGTCTTTCACCAGGATACTTGCAAATCTCCTGCCCGTCACCCAATGCTGTGCACTCGAAGGATTCGTGGTTTTGTTTCAAGGAGGGAAGGTCAGTCAAAACAGGTGACACATATCCCACCTTGCCCAGAATAGACACATAGTTATCTCCGGTCTCTGCGTCTACATGCTGTAGGAATCTCAGCTTGAGAGGGTTTGTCTCACTGAAGGGATACTGCAATAACGACACCACGGTGCTTGTGACAAAAGCAAATCCCAAAAGCAGTCCCATAAACTTGTTCAGCTTGTGGATAAAGGGAAGCAGAGGCAATGCGAGGATAAGCGCACACATAAGAATTACGTGAAACGTGGCAGTCCCCAAAGCGTCACTTTCCTGGCAGATTTGGTTGAGAGCGGAAAGAGCAAGACTTGAAATGTCAACAGATGCAAATATCCACAAGGGTACCATGATTAAAAATTGGATAGACCAGTCGTAATTCAAGGCTCTTGTTACAACATTCGCCAAAGACAAATTTTTCGGTGCTTCTTCCTCCTCACTTTGTTGCTCCAAAAGAGGAGAGTTTTCGGTTTGAGTCTCAACGCTTGACTCGTGATCCGAGTGGTTCGCTTCATGTACACTTGGTTCTTCGTGCACTTGCACCTCTTCACTCACTTTTTGTCTATCGGAAGACTTCAAAGCGAGTGGGACAAGTCCAAAAATCACAGCGAGAGAACACAAATAATAGAAAAACATCACAAAATACTCTCCAACGTACTCCTTTGTGCCTTGACGGGTTGTGGTGAAAATACCCAGACCCCACAGTAACGCTCCAATCTGCATGAGCCCCACAAGTTTTTGATCTCTGACAGGCAGGTACACATCAGTGAGGGTCAACACTGTATAGTTGAGTAACAAGAACAGTGAGCATACCGCAGTCAAGGGAGCGATCCAGTCGTTGGAAACAACATAGGGGTTTTTGAACTCAATCAACCTGCTATAGTTGTAGGCCAACAAAACTCCTACTGCCGAACTTACCGGTAGTCTGATCCACCCTCTCCACGATAAGGTGCGTTTTCTCACAATAGCCAAAAGCAGCAGCCCCTGAAAAACCGGCACTACTACTAGTCCTACTATATTCAAAGTGTAGACTCGCTTCAAGGACTGCGCCACAAACCATCTGTTCAGGATGTCGAAGAACACCGCGGGGGAAGTGTCTGTTTCGATATCTGGCTCAGCTGCGACTGCATTGATATAGTCCAGCGAGTTAGAGAGCATGTGCCACAAAGACCCTTTTTGAACACTTCTCACAGAGTCTCTTGTGGTGTGATACCACGAACGTGGCTTGTAAAAAGCGATATCTATCCCTCTCAGTCCGTTAGCACTATAGATTTTGTAGTCGGTTTCACTCTTAACCAAACCACTTTGGAATCCCTGCTGAAAGATGGAGCTTGCGAATGGTGCCCTCGCTTGAGAATAGTACTTTGCAACCCCATAATCAGTAGCCCTAAAGAGAATGGATCTTCCGCCAGCCCCAGCACCTTCAAGGTTGATGAAATACTCACACAGCTTATACCAGGGGTGCTTCAAGAAACTTATAGCTCCGAAAAGAGAAAACTCTTCGTTGTTGTTAAAGTTGAAAATAATAGTACGGAGCGGCTGCTCATTGGAAGCTATGTGCTCAAAAATACCCAGCATGGATGCAACCCCCATACCGTCGTCTGTTGTTCCGAAAGAAGTTGGCACTGAGTCGTAGTGTGCACTCACAAGTAGTGCCTTCAAAGAAGGATCTTTTCCTTGCACTTTGACAACCACATTATTACTCTCGTAGTACGTGACATAATGAGGGACCCAGGAAAAGTGCTTTTGCATGTCAAATACACTTCGGCGTGGATTTCCCTCGTCCAAGTCGGTATCGACCTCTATATACTTTTTGTCCGCAGCTATTTTCCTCACTCTGGCAGTAATGTAGCCATGAACGCCATCATTAGCATGGGAGCTGTATGGGTGAGGTTTGGAGCTAATTATTTGAAGATCGCTCCAGGCTGAAGCGAGAATTGGTGGTTCCTCAAATGGCAAGCTGAGTGATGAAGACTCTACCCAAAGCTGTACCAAAATGGCCCCCACCAAACTCAAAAACACTAGCAGCGTCAAAGATGTTTTCCGGAAACCAAAAATTGACCTCGTCAAACTGACAACAAAACTTGAATGGTCTTTATCCGATGCAGTCATATATCTAAACTCAAATGGTGTGTGGGTGCGTCTATGCAAAATCTATATAATTCCTAAAAACTTCAACAGATGGAGCCCGTAAGATCCAAATGTTTTATTCTCGGTAAATGGGACATGTGCGTCCCACAGTCCACTTATTTTTGCCTTTTCAAATGCTCTGAAAACACGATAAAATACCATCTTGTGGATACCAAGCTTCTTTTTCCAGTTGAGTACAGGAAACTGGTCGTAGAGCTGCTCCACAGAGCCAGCCAAATTGGCCTTGTAAAGCGAGCTCTCACAATATGAGCCGCGAATCGCAATGGCTGTCTCTGGGAAATCTGTCATTATCCCATCAGCCTGAAGATCGAGGACCCATTTTAGGTCTTCCACCTTGTTCACCGTCCAAGTATAAAATTTGAGATTATGTTTTCGGATCAGTTTGTAAATGGGGTAAAAGTTGTGCTTGTGCCATGTGGCAACGTGCGACACCGAAAGACCCGTGATGGGCATCTTGAATCCTTCAGGATCCTCCTGCTGATGTTCCTCTGAAGCTTTAATAAACCTTTTCGAAATTGTCGGAGAGAAAGAGATGTTGAAAATCTCAAAATTGGCCAGTAATTGGTCCTTACTTATTGCGTACTCGTAAAACTCGAGATTCCAGAGGCCAAAGATGATTTTATCGAACCAAAATTCAATAGGGCGAATTTTTTTGAACGCACTTATTATGCGGTCCAGAATGGACTGATCGTTTGCAACTTTTATATCCAGCAAGATTTGAAACTTGTCGGACTGTATAGTCCACTTCGACAAGCACCATTCTAAAAACTTTTCAAAAGCCAGCATGCCATCAAAAGGCGGAGAAACGTTCTTGAGCTTATCGAGCGTCCCAAAGTAATTTTCATCCTGGATCTTGACGTCGCGGTTGAAGGTACGGCCAGTCATGGCATCGTGATTTATCAATAACACCCCATCTTTAGAAAGCTGAACATCCGTCTCGATGAAATCGCTTCCGCAGTCCAAACATTCGTTGAAGGCCAGTAACGTATTTTCTGGAAACTTGCCCTTGTATCTAGTGACGTTAGATTTGTGTGAAAGTCTCAACTTACCCTCTATGACCACCAATGGATGGTTTGTAGCTAGTTCCCTTCTCAGGCTGTGACATTTTTTTGGGTAAATCGGATCGTTTCCGAGTTTTTAAAAAAGAAACGACCCCTCATCACGTGGAGAGTACATTGTGCATAACCGGCTAAGCCGCTTGAAATCTGGAAATGATGCAAGGATGAGAAACTAAATGAGCCGAACACAGAACTCTGTTTCCCTTCGGACGATACTTTTAGAGAGTTGTGTTAGAGTTTTAGTCGTTCATACGATTCTTTAAACAATGTGTATATAATGGAATTTGTATGGAAAAAAAAAGGAATTGTCATTTTGGCAAAATTAAATGTAAGGACGGAATGACGGCTCACTGGTGTGATCATAGATACTCCGTCTCTCCTCAATCTACATCCATTAAAATCAAAATCTAAGGATTTGTCTCATCGAATGATACTATTTCATTGTAGTAAAGCCCTATGACCAAAATATATACCATGAATACGATCAAATTAAATTGTTGGGTTGCAGCTCGGCCTCCAGGTGGGTCGAATAGTTCTCAACTCGACAGACTGAGAACACTCCCGATGATATGGCCACAGATTGACTTCAAGATCATCTCTTCCGCTTCGCTTCAGAGATAATCGGTTCAAATACTTTTGACAATATTTTCCTACAAAATACACGATGCTGATGATCTAAAGACATCTCAGTCTATAGCCACTGTTGCTGGCCCTCCTGCTCATACGCATTCGCGTTTTGCGGAGGAAAGGATGGAGGAGGTGCATACTTTTGCTGAGAAGCGTAAGCGGGATTTTCCATTTCAGGAACTTGTTGAGCGTCTTGACGCTGCGAAAGTAAGGGTTCAAGCCTTCTTCTGTCCTGAATCGGATCCACCTCCTCTTGCTGAACTTGTGGAGGTTGCTGATCTTGTTGAGCCTCTTCTTCCGCTTGTTCTGCATCATCCCCCTGGATAAAACCAGGTTGTTGTTGCTGCTGCTGCATCTGCTGCTGTTGATGAAGTTTGTACTTGAAAACGGTCCAGTCAAACACATAGTCATACAGATAGCCCTTGCGTACAAAAACGTCTCTGAAAATCTTCCGTAGATGAGTATAGTCTGGCTTATCCTCAAACCGGAGAGACCTCACGTACTCCAGATAGTTGACAAAAGCCGGAGGAAGTCCCTTGGCCAATACGTTAGCTGGAGTGGCCATCTTTTTATGCAAAATGCGATCGTACTTCTGCCGCTTTGTATTAGCCTTGAGTCCCTGCCAAGGTAAGGATCCACGACAAAAGTAGATTAAAACGTATCCCAAAGACTCCAAATCGTCTCTCCTTGATTGCTCGATTCCTAGATGCGTATTGATGGAAGCATATCTAGCAGTGCCCGTCAAGTTTTTGTTCTCTCTGTACGGGATATGTAGGTGAGTTCTTTGATCTCTAAACTTTTTCGCAAGCCCAAAATCAATCACATTGACCTGTGAGCCCCTTCTGCCTATTCCCATGAGGAAATTGTCAGGCTTAATGTCTCTGTGAATAAAAGATCTAGCATGGATAAACTCAATACGAGTAATCAGCTGATCTGCCAGTAAAAGTACTGTTTTGTATGAAAACTTGCGATTGCAATAGTTGAACAAGTCCTCCAAAGACGGACCCAACAAATCAATCACCATTGCATTGTAGTCACACTCTTTCCCAAACCATCTCACAAAGGGTATACCAACCCCGCCACAAAGAGATCTGTAGACTTTTGCCTCATACTCCAACTGCGGATGCTTCGCTTTAACGCTTTCAAGTTTGATGGCAACATCCTCGCCGGAAATGATGTTTGTACCAAGATATATATCTCCGAAAGAGCCCGACCCTATCTTGCGTCCGATGCGGTATTTTCTTCCTACTCTTAAATCCCTGAAAGTTAGTCACTGGTACAACGGTCTCACTTACATAATATCAAATTAACAATGTCAGGTGTGTTATCCGAAAAAATGTGCAAATATGTTTCGCACTCACTCTGAAACGCCCAAAACACAAAAAAAAACTCTAGATCTTTTCCCAACCTGATTCACTTGTTTTAATACTCCTCGTCTCGACAAATCTTATCGTGATATCCGAAACGCGCAAATGGTAACGCTATGTGATAGCTTATCTCTTTGTGTGTTAAATTTTTTGCGCCAGGTTGGCAACTTGATTACGTAATGTTGACGACCCCCTCACCATAACAAATATATCGTCCCACCGTTTAAGCGGAAGTTTTCGGTCCGAAAAAAAGCCTAACAAAATCTTCCATTTAACTCACTCCCTTCAAATCAAAATAACAAAACTCAATTACATATTAAAGCAAATCTAATTAACCATTCCCCGCAGTAACACCGAAAACCCAACCGATCAGCCGGAACACATCTCACACGCTTCCGGGTTGTCGATTGCGCACGCGATCACCTTCGAGCTGAAGATATCGGCCTCACTGGGCCCTGTAGCATCGTCTGTCTTTTCTTCGGCCGGGAGAGGAACTTCCTTTTGCTGAAGGCTCAAATCAGCAAGGGAGTTCTCCAAAGACGTAGGCGCAGTAGTAGAGGGAGAAGACTCCTTGGAGGAGGCGGTGAAAGAAGCCTCTTCTGCTGCTGCTCCACTCAAACGAGGCTTGTACTGCTTGACTTTCAGCTGATCAAGGTTTGCTTTTTGCAATCCGGCAGCAGAAGCAGAATCTTGGTCCACTGTAAACTGGATAGCAGCAGCAGCTCCTTGGGTTCTCAAGTAGTACATACCCGTCTTCAATCCTTTCTTCCATCCGTAGAAATGCATAGACGTCAGCTTACCCATTGTTGGGGCCAAGAGATGGATGTTGAGTGACTGCGATTGATCGATAAAGGCGGCTCTGTCTGCGGCCATGTCGATGATGGTCTTTTGAGAAATCTCCCAAACTGTCTTGTACAGCCTCTTCAATTCATCTGGGATGTTGGGCAGATTTTGGATAGAACCGTTATCGGAGATGATGTGGTTCTTCATCGAGTCATTCCACAAGCCCAAGTCAACCAAGTCGCGCAGCAAGTAAGGGTTCACGATTTGGAACTCACCCGCCAACACTCTTCTAGAATAGATGTTACTGGTGTATGGCTCAAAGCATTCGTTGTATCCCAAAATTTGGGAGGTGGAAGCAGTGGGCATAGGAGCAACGAGCAACGAGTTTCTCAGACCGTACTTAGCCATGCGCTCCTTCAACTCATCCCAATCCCACAAATCAGTGGGTTTCTGGTTCCATAGGTCAAATTGAAGCAAACCCTGAGATGCTGGAGATCCTTGGTATGTTTGGTAAGGACCATCCAGTTGAGCAAGCTCGATCGAAGCCTCCACACCGGCGTGGTAAATAGTTTCAAAGATCTGTATGTTGAGGTGTTTAGCTTCTGGAGAATCGAATGGCAATCTCAATTGCATGAAAGCATCCGCCAATCCTTGTACACCAAGGGCAATTGGTCTGTTTTTCATGTTGGAAGTTCTTGCCTCAGGAACAGGATAGTAGTTTCTGTCAATAACTTTGTTCAAGTTCTTGGCCACCACTTTAGCTACATCATGCAGCTTCTTGAAATTGTACCAAGACTCATTCTCACTAGTCTCCACAAAAGCAGGCAATGCAATAGATGCAAGATTGCAAACAGCAACCTCTTCTGGCGAAGAGTATTCTACAATCTCGCAACAAAGGTTGGAAGATTTGATAATACCGAGATTCTTTTGATTGGACTTTTGGTTGCAAGCATCTTTGTAAAGCATAAATGGGGTACCTGTTTCAGTTTGAGCCTCCAAGATGGAGTACCACAACTTTTGTGCCTTGACGGTTTGTCTACCACGGCCCTCTTGTTCGTACTTCTCGTACAGCTTGACAAACTCATCGCCGTAACAGTCAGACAGACCTGGAGCTTCGTTGGGGGAAAAGAGAGTCCAGTCTTGGTTGTTTTGAACACGTTCCATGAACAGATCAGGAATCCACAAAGCTGGGAAAAGATCTCTAGCTCTGATTTCCTCCTTTCCGTGGTTCTTTCTGATGTCCACAAGATCAAAAATGTCAGCATGCCAAGGCTCTATGTAGATGGCAAAAGCACCTGGCCTTTTGTTGCCTCCTTGATCGACGTATCTGGCTGTATTGTTGAAGACTCTCACCATTGGAATGATTCCGTTGGAGGTACCGTTTGTTCCTGCAATATACGATCCGGTGGATCTGATGTTGTGGATGTGAAGACCAATACCACCAGCGGTTTTGGAAATCAAAGCACATTGCTTCAAGGTATCGTAAATACCCTCAATAGAGTCCTCCTTCATGGCAACGAGGAAACACGAAGACATTTGGGGTGAAGGGGTACCTGAGTTGAACAAAGTTGGGGAAGCGTGGGTGAAGTAACGCTCAGACATGAGATTGTAAGTCTCAATGACTTTTTCCAGGTCATCTCCATGGATACCAATAGCCACTCTCATAATGAGGTGCTGTGGTCTTTCAGCAACTTTGCCGTCAATCCTCAACAGATAAGAACGCTCAAGGGTCTTGAACCCAAAAAAGTTGTATTGGAAGTCACGGTCGTAAACGATGGCAGAGTTCAACTCTTCTGCGTTTTCTTGCACAATGTTGTAAGTTTCCTCCGAAATCATAGGAGAGTGGCGTCCTGTTTTCGGGTTGTGGTAGTGGTACAAGTTTGCCATCACCTGAGAAAACTGCTTGGTGGTTTGCTTGTGCAAGTTGGATATGGCGATCCTCGCAGCCAGTGTAGCGTAATCAGGATGGATAGTAGTCATGTAAGCGGCAGTTTCAGCAGCGAGATTGTCAAGCTCAATAGTTGTGACACCATGGTAAACACCAGAAATGACACGCTGGGTAATAGCCACCGCGTCAACGTGGTTGGCATCTAAACCATAACAGAGACGAGAGACTCTTGCTGTGATTTTATCAAACCGGACAGGCTCCTTGTGGCCATCTCTTTTGTAGACATACATCGCGAGTTTGAAGTGTTGTGTAAAGAAAGAAAAGTAGGAGCGTGGGAATCCGTATTTATATAAGAGACGCGTGTCAGAGGAAAACGCGAGAGGCAAACGCGCGACGCGTGATTTTTTCGTATTAATATCGGGTTAGCCGTCACACGACCTGTAAACAAACCATCTTGCATATAGGGCAAATTCTGCCGAAGAGTTGAGCGGTTATAGCTAGACTATTTATTTTGTACTTTGAACTATGTAGGCTAATTCCGAAGTGGTTAATGGGAAACATCATTTGGTCCTTTGCCACATCAAAGAATGACTCATACGAATGACTATGTAACAGGGCTGATTTTGTCCATTAAGGACTTTATAAAAGGGAAACCCCGTCCAGTTTTGGCAAGCCGATCGCATACCTCAGTGAAAGTGCATATAAAGGATTTATAGATATTTATCAACAACAAGAATGCACTTGAAAATTATGCGACTGTTCGAGTCTAATAAAGACGAATTCCTTTGGACAGTCCCGGCAAGGCGAAAACTCGGTTCTCGAGAAAGAAACCCATGAGTATTAAAATGCTGTTAACAATACAATAACCTGAGATCAATGACCTCATTAAATCCGTCTTTTCAATGGGAAGGAAGGCGAAACAATGCATAAAAAAGAATTATAGATTAATCATACAAACAAAAGCAAATACACCTTAGAACCCACATTTGGACGCAGACCCAACTAAGCCTTTGCCTCTTCAGTCTTCACCTCAGAAGTGACGACAACCTCTTCAGCTGTTGGCTCTTCAGTGACTGTTTCTACGACAGCAGGGGTCTCAACCGCTTCTTCGCGCTCTACGACAGCTGCTGTTTCCTCAGCAGAAGGAGCAGGAGCCGCTTCTTCAGTTGGAGCTGGCTCAGTGGTTTTGGTAGCGGTCTCGACAGTTTTTGTGGGCTCAGCAACTTCCTCAGCGGTCTCAGCCTTCTTCTCCTCTACTGGCTTGGATTCTTTCTTACCGGTTACAGACTTGGTCAATGATCTCAGCTTTCTGACAAATCTCTTGAGAATGTTTTGTTTCTCAGAGGTCGGTACCTCCTTGGCACCGACGGATTCGTTAACAGGTTTTGGTTGCTTATATGTTAATACAAAACCATTGCTTTACTCACTTCAACAGCAGCAGACATTGTGGCGGTTTAAAAATTGAATGCAGGAGGGGTTACCCTTGTTTATATACCCCTTAGCTACCGTTTTGTGAGAACATGCCGCGCTTAATGCACCTCACCTGCATATGGCAAGTTGCATGTGCATGAAAAGTTGCAGGGATCTAGAATCGCCGGTCTTAGCGAGTCTCAGCCGTGTGATTTTCCGAAACGGAGAGCATGATTCTATTAGACCAGCTATTTAGAGGTGCATGGGCATTGAAGAAAATCCCACCATAAGAGGAAATTGAGCCACAGTGTCGTGTGCATATTGCCAGAGTAACCAGACCAGAAAATAAAAAACCCTATTAATAGATTTGTGAAGGTGAGCAAACCTGGCAGTTGTAAAGCTTCAGTAAATAGATGCTGTTCAAGACTACTCACCACGTCAACGACCCTCCCTTCAATCGCCCCTCTTGAACCTTAAAACTTTAAAACTACTCTTTTTCATAACCTGCAGGAGAGATGCATATGCACGTTGAAAAAGTTTTGTGCTGATCCTTTTTGATGCATAATGTTCAGCTGACAGCCATGTTATCAAGTGACTCAAAATTACACCTTTCTCCGCTACATTTAGTCACTGCAGTTGCCATATATCCTTTTCCACTTTTTCCTTGACTACTTTTCCATTCTGCGTAAATCTCATACCGAGATGAAACACCCACACACCGTTTTTCAAAGTGCACCAATGCTGAGAGCGGGTGTCTCCAAAATTGCTGCTCGTAATGGGTGTTTGTCGAAATGCTTAAAATCAAATTTCCACACGTTTAATGCGTCTTTGGCAGCACCAGGCGCTACCAAGACAAAGGGATCCTTCACCAACAAGAGTGTGACCAAAAGGACAAAGAAGGGAAGCGGAAACCACAAGAATTTCATAGGCGTGGCCACCTCTTCAAAGTACTCTAAAACATGTCCTTCTGGTCCGATGGCTGATATCTCTGAGCTAAAAGTGCCTGATCTGGAATCTCTTTCGGTAGTTAAATACCCATCCGAGTCTTTGCGGTCTTTGTATCATTTTGGCAGTTTCCAGAAGTCTCAGTTCAATGAGCTATTTCCGCAGCCAATATCTCTAGTTCGTGAGTCTGTCACTTTACCCCTCCGAGACTTTTTTAACAAGTCTTCTACTACTGCATCCTCGGGTAACAGATTGATCTTAACAGGCGAAAGTGGAATAGGCAAATCTGTTGCCATCTCCCAATTCCAGTCTATGTCGAAATCATCCGGATCTATTGTAATCCCCATAAATAATTGTGACGTTTTAGGAGACGGATCTTTGGCATTCGTCTACAATTCCGCCCAGGGTGTGTATCAGCAACCCTCATTCACAAAGAAACTGCTGAGGAAAATAATGAAGGGTAACAGTGTTGAGCTTAAAAAGTTGAAACTCTCATCCAGTTTCAAAGTGGAAGCAACATTAGCCAAGAGAAAGCAAGATCTTAATTTTGATGCAGACTCTACATGGGGCAGTGTGCTTGAAAAAGTCATCTCAGCCAATGTCGATAAATCTGCTGTGTTGAGAAGATTCATTGCAGACCTTCAAAACCAAAAAGAGTTCCCTGTTTACCTAACGGTAGACAATTTTTCTGCCTTCACTCAAAATCCTTACACGGCGTACAAGGATCAAAACTGTAAAGCTATATACTTCGACAAGCTTGAGGTACCACGGTTTGTGATGGATTTTGTCACTGGTAAGTCTGCTTTCAACAGAGGTGGTGTGGTCATTGCCACGTGCGGAAAGCACAGACAAAATGATACTTTGGAAGTTGGCCTGAAGAATAAACAAGTCAACAGATATGCACCATTGAAGATGTTTGATCCTCAGATGGCCCAATATCTCACACAGAACGGTGGACTTGAAGAGCTCAAAGTGTCTAGGCTTTCGCAAACAGAAGTTGGTGCACTTGTGCAGTGCTATGAAAAATTCGAGATTCTTCAAGCCGACAAAAACAAAGAATCGGGCCAACTAACAAGGTTCAAATATGTCACTAGCGGCAATGGGAATCCTTTAGAGATGCTCAAATCATGCGTGATAAATTACATTTAGGTGTTGTACATAGATTTCATTCCATCTTTTGTCTTTTGGGATTCTCTTGAGCGTCTCCGTACTTTGGTGATTCCGGTTCATCGTATGTGGGCATTGCTTCAAAGTCGTCAAATTCATCAGAATCGTCCTCTTCGTCGTTTGGCAATGGAGCTCGTTGATTAGAGGGAGGAGGTTGTTGCGGAGCAGACTGACTACCCTGTTGTTTGCTTCTCTCGATAGCTTTTTTCTGCTGCTCCCGCATCAGCCAGTGGTTTTTGATCTCTTCTTCGCGAGCTATGAGATCTTCCTGAGTGACCGCATCCTTGATGGATCGCAGCACTTTAGCAACAACAGTAGTATGGTTTCCATTGACTTTATCATCTCTGAAACGAAGCATTTTCCAGTCGCCATTCTCGTCTTTTCTGCACTCTGCGATCCTTCCGTTAAATCTTTCGCCACTCTGTTTTAGCGAATTCCACTCGCTGTCACTCACATTTAAATCTGCAAACTCGTGGTACCCTTCAAAGCTGGTTTTATAGTTTTCATCGTCAATGTCATCCGCTTCTTCAGGAGCGGAATTCTCCCAAACCCAGAGCTTAAACTGTGGTTTCTTGTCATAGTCGGTGTACACTTTATTTGGATGATGGTCAGGAAGGTCCGGGTCTGTGTACTTATGGAAAAGGAGCTGAATCTTGAAATCTATGGTATTCTCCTCCGAAGGCTTCCACTTTAACAAGGTGTGATCTGTTCCAACAACGTACGGCGTCTCACAGCACGTGAGGATCAAACCATCAGAAACGTGCGTCAAATTTTTCAGCTCTCGAAACACTTTGGAGAGTTTAAACGACTGGGTCATGTTCTTGAAATCCAGCTTGAATGGGAAAACAGAACACTGCTCGGGGAAAGCTTTCCGCAGCTTGAGGTACGGTTTGTGGAATTGCTCTTGTGCGTAGTAGAGTCGTTTTGTCAATGGCTTCATCGTGACACTCATCTTGTCCATTGCAAGACAATCAAATATCAAGTAACGCAACTCCTTATTTCCGGTAAAAGGGTTCTTGCTCATAACCAGCTCTCCATCAATGATAGTTCCGTCATGCGGCTGATCGAAATCTTCAGGTTGTTTAGGAGATGGATTTCTTGGGAAATGAAAATTGGGAACAATAAAATACTCATTCTCTCTCGTTATCAGAAAACACCCCTCCTCACCTGTATCGTGATTAACAAGTGCCAAAATCAAGCATCGAAGGCCATCCGATTTTTCGCACACCAGATAGTCGCGGTTCATCAAGTCATTGTCAAGATGACTCTGTACAAAACTCACAGGCTGCGACCCAGGGAACTGATTCGGTCTAATCCGAAGCATCTTGGCAACCTGAGATTTCAGGAAACTCCCCACTTGATCACTCACTTTTTCTCCAGGAATGTATGGAACTTCTCTATCTTCCATTTTTGGTTGACGTGGTGTACGGATGCTCTTTTGGAACCTTGAGGCAAATGCTGAGCAGACACATATCATGATGAAACCAACCAAGTTCATCTTTGACGTATTGTAGTGATTAGAATTGATGTATTTTTTTCTGATTTTTTCTTGATTTTTTTTTTCTTCACATCTCGTCTCTTTCCAAAAATCTCATTTGTGGCACTTTATGCATTTTTCCCTCACCTCAGATGACAGAAACTCGACCGAAACGGAAGGCCACGTCTAACGTTAATTACAAAGACCCTAAGGAAAGCTTCACAGAGAGGAATGGCAAACCGCCAAGCGAAGCTAAAGCTGCCAATACTTCACCTAGAAAATCAAGCAAAAAGGCTTCATCGTCGGAGGCTGCGGAGGTTGATGTTGTTGATCAAACTTTCCCAATCAACTGGCAACCTCCCCTCACGGAGAGCGATTACTTTAGCGAGATCTTAGACTTGACAAATGCCACAGTGGACGGTACCACACTAACACTACCCGATAAGACCATATCCAAGAATGACTGTATATACATGGTGAGTGAACCGCCGGGAGAGCCTTACTATATTGGCCGAGTGTTAGGGTTTGTTCAAAAGGACAAATATTGTGTATCGAAAGAGGCGCAAAACTTTTTATTCAAGATCAATTGGTACTACCGGCCGAGGGATTTCTCACGGAAATCTTCAGACTCGCGACTTTTATTCGCTACAATGCACTCCGATACTTGTCCCATACAATCATATCGTGGAATGGTGACAATACGTCACAAGCAAGAGGTTGAGGATATCAATCAGTTCAGGTCACTACCAAATCACTTTTATTTCGACAAACTCTATGACAGGTATATGATGAAGACTTATGATGTTCTCCCTACTGAGAAGCTTATCCATCTGCCTCGGAACTACTATGCTGCTTTGAACAAGCGATTTCCCTTCATATTTGTAGAGTCCGGCCGTGGGTCAGACCTTTTGGCATCGCCTAAAAATTGCGAAAAATGTCATCAGTGGTGCTCTTCCATGGACTCAGTGGAGTGCGTATCGTGTGGCAGTGATTACCACATGTTGTGTTTGGATCCGCCCATCGTGAGCAAACCGAAACGCGGGTTTGCGTGGTTCTGTGCCGGATGCAATAAGACTGCCGAAAGAGAAATCGAGGCTAAGCGAGGGAGAATGCTGGATGAGATCGACCAAGACGATTCTCATGAAACAAACGAAATAAAACGCCAGGATATCACCATCTTTAGACACTCTGTCCCCAAGTACGAGGAACTCGCCATACAATTTCTCAACAATGACATACACTTGACTTTGAGTGAACGGCGAAATATAGAGGAATGGCCATATCGATACTTGGGCATTCACGCTAGACTGGAAGATGCCATGGATTGCCAAGATAGGCCATACCCGCGAGCAGCTTCTCGGCTGGGCCCAAAACATCAGTGCTCAGACATTCCCGATTGGTTTGGTCATCCTGTCATCTATTACAACAGAGAAACTAATGGGTTGAGTAAAAAACCGAAAAAGCAAAAGTCATCCACACCCGTTTCCGAACCTCAGCTGCTCCCATTGCCGAAAGAGTTTCAGGGAACTTCTCCTAATGATTATCCTCCGTGGTTGATGGAAGCTCCAAAAGGCTATGTTGAACGAGGAGGTGATGATACAATCACTCTTATGTGGAAGTCGCCAGATGATAAACAGTCTCTGGTTGAGAACTTTTTAAAAGAATGCTCTCCAGTTGCAGAGCGATTGGGTCTCTTGCCCAACACTCCCAACTTTATGGATGCTGTTTTGAAGACTCTGTTGGATTGCAATTATGACTTTGAAAAAGCGAAATCCACAGTTTGTATGTTTACGCGTCAATCTCTGAAAGAACCAACTCTTTCATCGGAAGAGATTGCGTTATTTGAACAAGGTGTGAAAAAGTTTGGGTCTGAGCTCCACCCGGTTTTCCGACTTGTTGGCACGCAATCATGTGCAAACATTGTGCGATTCTACTACTTGTGGAAGAAGACTGCTTCAGGTCGTACCATCTGGGGTAGTTTCAAAGGCAGAAGCAAAAATAAGGCTAAAGCGAGTCATGGTGAGCAAGACATCTTCAAGAACATATTAGACGATTCCAGTTGCGACAAGGATAAAATTATCACGTCTGGCAGAACAATGGAATGTCGCCACTGCAACACTTTTTCGTCTGTCCAGTGGTTTAAACTCACCAGCTATGAACCCGGCCAACAGTACTTGTTTCTGTGCATTCGATGCGCAAAGCTCTGGCGACGTTATGCTGTCGTGTGGGAGTCTCCTTTTGACATTTTAAAAAAGATGCCTCAAAAGGGCAATGGCTGGAAATCGAAGCTTGAAAATGAACAGGTGGTGGATGCCCAGAAAATTCTCGCTGTGAGAGAAACATTAAAACTCGATCCCACAAAGAGCGAGGCGCAGATTGTGAAAAACATTTGCAAATCAACTACAAAGAGAAGAAGTCCTGCATTGAACTCAAGAACCAACAAAAGAGTAAAAACTGATGTTAAACCGAAACCCAAACCAAAACCAAAGCCAAAACCTGCACCAGCTCCTGTTGAACCAAAGGAGCTGAGCGAACCAAAAATTGAAAATTCAATCCCGCTGCTCCAGCCGGTCTCGCCTACGCCTGTCGCCAATTACATCAAAACGAGATGTAATCCGGATTTCATAGTACCGTCTAAGTGTCTTAGTTTCTTGGAGATTCCCTCACAGGATCTTCCGAAGAGACAGCCAACTCCATGTGTTGTGTGTTTTGAAGCTTATAACACCGTGTGCTGTGCCAACTGTTCTATTTCCGTGCATCCGAGGTGTTATGGCCTTGTTGTGCCTGACCGCATTCCCAAAAATGCTTCGCAGTGGTTGTGCGATCCATGCAGTAATGACTGTCACCCGATAACGTCCACTGTTTACAGCTGTCAACTTTGCGGAGGGCACCAGGCTTTGAAAACGACTACTCAAGATGGATGGTGTGACATTTTGTGTGCCGTGTTCAATCCATTTGCGAAATTCTACAACATAGATTCTTTCCAACCCATATCCGGTATAGAGAAAGCATTGAGCCAGCAACATATTCCATGCTCCATTTGCCAACAGGCAAAGGGCTTCACTATGAAAGTGGATAATGCAGACTCCAGTGTTCATTTGACATGTGCGCAATCCTCAAAGGACCTTCATATTGGGTTTAAACTGGTTCAAGGCTCAGCCAAAGATAAAGGATATGTGAGACTAACCACTGCTAAAAAAACCGGTGTACCCGTTCCTGTTATCATGTTTTCTGAGAATGCGAACTCGCTAGATAACTTTTTCACCTTTGACACAAGCACCAAAAAGAAAAATACAAAAGATGCGCCTGAAACGCCCATTCTGTTCTCCTATATCAGAGACTTCAAAAAGGCAGAGTCGGAGGACCCATTTTGTGGATGCCGTGCTAGAAACGGAGAACTCATGCAAGGTGTCACTAATATAGTGAAGGAAGAACTACAAGTACCTTTGAAAAGAAGCTTAGTTGATGAAAAGTGTTCAAGCTGCGGCATTACAAGCTCGCCTCGATGGTATTCTGGAAAATGTCATCGTTGCTTCATCCAAGGAAACCATCCACAGCTTATCCAAGAAGAAGCAGAAGAAGCGTTTGTCGTGCCTGACTTGTTGAACATTACGCACGAGAAACTAATAACTACAGGTTTTGGGCTGCAAAAAGTGGATGACAAAATGGTTGATTTTTTTTGATCCCTTCAATTGATATAACCTCTAATGCACAATTCGGCGAAGCGTAAGCTAATTCTATCCGCAAAAAATGCATATGTAAGGATGTGTTTGTGACGCAACAAATTCGCAACGCAGATTGTGTCACGCGTCCAAACACCTTGGAGCCCTGAATAGTTTCCAGAACTCAATCTCACAACATTTCTCTTTGCTACTTCATTCTTTGTAGTCATCCTATGATCTACGCCATGTCATTCCACCATACAATCATTTATACTTTCTTGACTGCTGCATGCTATACTCGCAATCGATAGCCTACTCGATGATGTACGTCAGGGTGTAACCTCTACTTTGCGTAATGGTGACATTTAATACTTGCAAAACGGAAAACCATTTAAATCAACTGTCGATACTAAACTTTGTAATTACTTTTGCCTGTCCCTTTTCTATTCTAATGTTTTTTTTCTCAAGGCGTCTTATGGTTGTTCCACCTCCTTCAGGTACTGCTCCTGCTGCTAGTGAACGTAGACGTCAATTCACTCCCGAGAGAATGACAAGACTGCGTGAGAGACTTAAATCGTCTACTTCTCATATTGAGGTGACTACTGCTTCTCACAATCTTTCGCTGCAAGCCGATCAACCATCCCTACCTCACCAAGACGTCTGTACCCTCATTGAGTCATCCGCTTATTTATTTCCCAGTCGTCCTCCTCTTCTTCGTCTTCCACCTCGCAAGCCTCTTCTTCCCCTGATCAGTACTTCTCTCCTCATTAATTGTAGGCTCTGGGATCATTCTTCTCAATGTCTTGGGAAGACACTCTGCCCTTCCAACCGTTTGTGAAAAAATTCATGCCGATATAATTTCAAATGTGGACGTTCTAGGAGGTGAACCTATGGAACAGGAGGGGTAATGCTGATTCTGGCAAATTGACAAATGAGTTCAGAGGCTTGATAAGTGATTTGACGGAAGAGCTTGTTGTTGCCCGTTGCTCTCCCTTCATAACACTTTGGATGACGAGAGGGCACAGACAGCTAAAGTACACCGGCAATGTCATTCAAAGCAGATATCGTCTTCAGCAGCTCAGCTTCCAAGAATTCCCTAAAAAGCTGACTTTACTTGTCAGAAAAGCTGATTTTCGAACTCCTGAAACCTTCAAAGATTTTACAGTCTGTAAATCAGAGGAGTGCGATCATCCCGTCATCGGTTTTAAACATGACTTTGGTCTGTGAATTATCAAGGAGTGAGATCACAGAAGCGTAGCGGAAACGATCGCACGACGAGATGGATTCTTTTTAATTTCACCGATGACATTGGTATACTTCGATGATCTCACTCCTCGACGGATTCTTATTTTTACAGATGGCATTGAATGTGGATTGGCGAGGGGTAAGATCATTGAAGCGAAAGAGGCATATCTGAAAATAGAGCTTAGAAGTTGAATGGGTGAACGCTTTAGTGTTGACTGAGTTTCGTGATTACGGGTTCCTGTAATGGCTTCAGCCATACTCAAGAAAGAGATATTATTGGTTGATGCTATTCCCATACCCTTCGTCGCAAAGTTCACCGTGTCAGCCATATTATACTGTCATTTTCAGCTGATAGAGCCAATCAATGCGGCGAATTGGTCAATTTTCTTCCCTTCAGTTCATGGAACCTTTTAATGCACGCTCTATCCTATCAATTTCGTCCAGATTTGTAGCTTTTGCTAGTTGCTCGCGTAGTTCAGCTATTTGATCTTCAGAAAGCTTCTTGGCCATTGTCTGCATTTGCTTCTCCTTTTTATCTGGAGGAGATTCTTCGCTTGGTTTTGCATTTGAAATCTCTAATGCAAGTGCAGTAGGTGCTTCTTTTGATCCAAAGAGTTTTATCGCCTCTTCTCGTTCTTTTGTCTTTACCTTCTCAAAATCCAAAATTTTGAGTTGACCAACTCTCCAAATGATCCACAGTCTGTAATACTCGTGCTCGGTTATGGGATTTCCTATCATGTACAGATTCTCCAGCCGGCTCAATCTTGACAGAGGTTCGATCTCTGAAACGTTTGTGATACTATTATTGATGAGTGAGAGATTTTTCAAGTTCGGCAACATCTCGGCTATACTCTCTTGTATCGAGTATATTGAATTTCTGGCAACAAGCAGCGTTTGCACTTTTGGCAGCATTGGGAAATCTCCCAAAATCTGTACATCGTTATCCGTTAAATCTATAGCACCGATTGTATCTCGAATGCTAGCCAGATTCTCTATA
Organism: Citeromyces matritensis; assembly: GCA_030570875.1. Lineage (NCBI taxonomy): Eukaryota > Fungi > Ascomycota > Pichiomycetes > Pichiales > Pichiaceae > Citeromyces > Citeromyces matritensis. The sequence continues at coordinate 22,410 of JAJLWQ010000366.1, forward strand.
GCGGGAGCGTTCAAGCTTCGTAGACTCAACGTCCTTTCACGTTCAGCGCTTGTGTAGCAAGGAGCCTCGGAGACTATGTGCGGTGTGAGCTTCATGAAAATGGTGTACGGAGGGCTCAAGATGGTATTCTTCATCATCCAAGAAAAGTTGCTCTTATAGATCCACATATATACATCATTCATCCATAGATAATACAGACCGGTTACTCGGTAAAGATTTACCCTCAGTGGGCTCAAAAAGCTTTTTCGCCTTCTCTCTGAGTGCCTTTTCCTGATCCGCAGAAATCGGCCTGACAACCTCATCAGGCTTTACAAATTCAAAGTTTCCAAACCCAAACTCACGATCACTCATTTTTGACATGACGTATAGCTGCATTCTCACATAACGAACCATTGCCTCAATATGTACCATGTCCACATTTCTTTCACCGTTGAAAAGATTTCTCCAAAGTGCTGCTGCCAAAGTGGCATCATCAGATACAAATGCTTCGTCATATGAAAGAACAATTCCGCGCAATTGAGAGTTGAAATCTTTGAGATAACTATCGATAATACGGCCGCTTTGTACGTTCATCTCCTCGCTTAACCGTAATTCGATGTCTTTGAAGAATCGATCAACGAGCTTCTGCTGGTAGTTTTTACCATACTTAAAGGGCATAGCTCTCATTCTGACAAAAAGCAGCCAGGTGTGTAAAGCTGTAATCTGAAACCACTGGGAAAATGACCGTGGCATCTGCAAAGTTTCATAATAAAATCGAGCCGTCTCGGATAATGGGTCATTCTTGTACTGCAAACCTTGATCTTTGCACATGTAGTAGTATTTTGAGCCTCCAATACTTCCGGAACGGACCTTATCCATATCGATCCCGAAAAGTGAGATAAAAGTTTCACCAAAAACTTCCTGCCACTTTGGCATCTTGTACTCCTTTTTTTCAATAACATTTGACTGAACTTTTCTTCTGGGATCCACGTCCCTGTTGATCCTGGCAGGATCTTCAATATGTGGAAGAGAGGATGAGCCTGCCAAGTCACTTGGGGCTTTCAGATCATTCGCATTACCACGCACATCGTGGACCAGCCTGAGCGAGCATAACGCTGGTGAGACCCGACTAACTCTTTGAAAAGTTCTGGTAGACAGCATGGTGTTTCTTTAGTTGGTGCACGATTCGTGTTTTTTTTTTTTTTTGTTTTTTTTATAAAGCTTCAATCTTATTAGCTACTTCGCTCTATACATGTTTTTTACGGCCACGGCCTTTCTTTGCAACAGCCCCCCGATAGTGTGTGGTACCTAGTCTTTCTATCGCAGCACTATTGACCCACTCCAAGCATCTGCTTCTCGATTGTTGTGAGGGAGAGTTTGGTTTACTCATTTTCGTTTTATGTTCTGCATCCTCTTCGTCAAAAGGTCTCTTCAGATCATTTGGGCTATTTGCCGCTGCTTCAACTTTCATGCCATTCTCCGATGTTTCAACTTTCATGCCATTTTCCGATGCGCCAACCTTCTTGCCATTTTCCTCAACGTTCTTTCCATTCTCGGTTGTCAAGTCAACAACTTCTGACTGCACTTGATCATCCATCAGCAAAGCCTTTCTCCGATTCGAGATGGACGCAACTATACTTGGTTTCAAGCTCACAAGCTTCTGACGCAAGACAGATTCACGCTTCCCATAGTAATTGAGCCATTTGATCAAATTCTCAAATTCGCCCACACTATCGATAAATCGCCAGCTTTCGGACGAGAGAACTGGATCTGGTTTTTCCTCCAGTAGCTTTCGCTCCAAATTGGAATACTGTCTTCCTGTAGTTCCTCCGAACTGATCGATCAGAGTTTCGTTTTTGCTATCCCGAATCATGCCGCCTCCGAAACTAAAACCAAAGACGCCCCTAGCAGCGCGGATGAAAGAAAGTGCATCTCTTCCCTCAACGGAGTAATGACTCTCCGAATCGCGGTCCTGAGCAAGTGATTTCCATTGTTCAAGATTCTCATCTGGGAAATCCAAAAACAAGGTTCTGTCCTCGTCACTTGGACCTTGAACCCAGAGTCTTCCCATCATATAAGTCTCCTCGCCATTACCGAAATCGTCATCTTCGCTTTCTTCGCCGTCGTTTTCATCTTCGTCTTCCAAAGAGCTAGATTTAGAGAAGCTGGGTAACCCGTTGCTTTCAAACCACCAATAACGGTTGTACAGCCTGTCCTTGCCGATAAAAGTGGCTCTCTGTACATCGATCTCACCTAAACTTCTTTCAAGGTCTCGCTTCTTGCGAATAGATTCTTGCGCTTCCTGTAACTTTTTGGTTCGTTTCAGAAGAAGCTTGCGGAACTGCGCGTTCGACTTGGAGTACGCCATCTCCTTGGGAGTACACTCCAAGCTCAATGCAGATCTCCTTCCCTTTGACCCCTTTTTCAGACCCATCATTTCAGCGTCTGCAGGACCCGGCGTACTTTCATTTGATTCAGCGTTGGCGTTCTCCTTTAATAATTGACGAGGTGCAGCTCTGAGCATTTCCCTGACATCCTTATTGAGCGCGATAGCTTCTTCCCGAGCAACTTTGTTGATTCTGACTTGCTCCATTCTTTCTTTGCGGATTCTGGTTCCCTCATCAAGGCAGAAATCCATATGGCTGCGAATAAGCTTGCCATTCATCAAAAGCTGTATCAGGATCTTGAGCGTCTGGACCCTGAGATCCAACGATAATGAGCTCAAAAACCTGTTCTTCAAACCAGAACTCGACAGCTCTTCGCTTGAAGGAGCCAAAGTTTCAAAGACAGATTTGATAGTCTCGGAATAATCAGGAATCTCCTCAACCAGTGAAAGTATACCGATCAATACAATCTGCCAGCCTCCATCTTGGAAATCCCGAGTGGTCAAGCGCTCTTTCCAACGAATGTCATTGAAATCAAGATACTCGTGAGCATTGTGTGACAGTTCTTTCTTTGGAAGCTCTTCTTCTTTGACTTCCACGGATTGTGACTTTTCCTTTGTTTGACCGTCACTGACGACCGAAGCGTTGTAGTCATCGTCATCGCCTTCGTCCATGCTCACATCGCCATCCTCGAACGGCTCGTCATCTAGATAATCCTTCGATGGTAAGGTAACGAGTAATCCTTTGGCGGGATCTGAATTAAGCTTGGCAACCTTGGTATTTTCGTCCATAAAACCCTTTAGTACACTGCACCATATTTCATCGAAAAGCTCACACTCTTGTTCCGTGTCATTCCAAGCCATGCATGCCAGGAAATCGTCAAAAGTAAAGGTGTCCATAACAATCGCATCTTTGAACATGTTGAGGAACAGCCATGTCTCGAGCAACTCGGATACTTTACTGAACGCTCCCAGGCTGGAGGCAGGCTGTTCCAATTTGGAAAGATGTGGCTTGTCGGGCGACAACTGAAAGGGTAGTTTGAGATCCTCTACATCTTTCCTGGACACATAGTCAGCGGAGGGAGAATCTATCAGGGAGCCTTCGTCATTCCCGGCCTTTCCCTTTTCTGATTCAGCATTTTTCTCCAGAAGCAATATTTTCCGAATGGTAATGTTAAGAGATTTAAAAAACCTGAAAACCTTATCGTAGTTCCATACCTTGATCTGGAATTTTTCCGCTTTAGAGAAAATATCGTCAGGTTGATACCTCGTCTTGGCCGAGTAAGGCCTGTTAGTCACTATGAAATTGATTGTCAGCGGATCAAAGGTGGGAGATATAGACACTTTGGCAAAGTGGAAAATTTTGGTGGAATTATACCGCTGCTCTGCGTCTTCTTCAGCATCTGCTGATGCATCAAAGTACACGGTGCATTTTTTCAAAATCTCATACCATGTATCTTTCCACCTTTGAAGAGCACCAGGGTCATCAGCAGAATTTGTAGGAGCCGTTTCTTTGAGATTCGCAAAAAGCGTACTGGAGTTGTTGACCTTTTTCACTGGTTTCTTAGCTTGACCCTTTTTCTTTGACGGAATCAACGGGTCATCTGCAAAAGACTTTAAATCCTCAGGATACTCCGTCGGAAGCCGATACCTGATTGCGTATTTTGGTTTGACGGTCCATGGAGCCCCGAGCTTTGGTGAACGCGTCAAAGTGAGCTTCAAAAATGTCTTTACATGCCATTTGGTAAATGTGTTTTTATACCGAGTGAGTTGGCTCTCCTCAACAGCAATCTCTTGTTCACTCGACAATGCCACCCTGTAGGTGCAGTAGGCTGGTCGAGCTTCTCCGCTCGGCAATACAATCGAGTTGAACCGAGCCTTTTCACGAACACAGCCTTTGACGCGATCGCCGCCTCCGAGTTTGACGCTTACAAGGTCCCCGGGAAAATAGTCTTTTCTGAACATGTTGAAAACGGTATCCACTAACTGGTCCAGTCTGTTTATCGTGGAGAACTGTACAAATCGTAAAATAGGTTCTCTTATAGGTTCTGGGAACTGTTCCTCGACAACCTCCATCTCCTTCTTCTCGTATCTGAGTGCCTCGAAATAAGTAAAGTTGGAGTTGCCCGTAATCTCACACACGAATTTTCTGATGTTGTAATAGTCCATCCGATCGAGATACTTGTCATAATCCAGAAACCATTCTCCTGTCTCGGGAATGTAGAAAACCTGAGTGGATGCATCAAAGTCCGATGGCAACTCCGGTGGAGGAACAAATTCTACAGCTTTGCGCTTGAATAAAACCTATCGGGTTAGGGGGACGATTGATCTATGGACACATACCATTGCCAGATGAATGAAATGCTGTAATGTAAAACTGGCTTAACTGTGCAACTTGATATTTACAAAGCAAAAGTTTTTTGCAACATTCAAGTATATAATTCCAGAGAGAATTAAAGTATGGGAATATGCACCAGACGATTTGATTACGTAACTAACGCGCATAAAGCACGAAAAGTTCATTCTTTATATATACAGTAGATGGTGATTCAGCTCATTTGAATAGAAATCCAAGCCACCCTTCCTTTTGCTGGTCTCTTTCATTCTTCGGGATATAAGCTTTGATGTGCCCATGAATCTTTTCGATCGCATCCTCAGCTTCGTACTGCCTTCCTAGAACATCAATAAACTCACCCTCTTCATCCATCAGATAAAAGAATATAGAGTGATCCACTAAATAATCGTGGCCTGCCTTTACATCAGGAGGGGTGGAGAAGTATACTCTATAATTTTTGCAGCACTTTTTCACTTCCTCGTAATCTCCAGTGAGACCAATTATATCCGGGTGAAACTCTGCCAAATAGTCCTTAAGTACCTCAGGGGTATCACGAGCCGGATCGCACGTGATGAAAATCGGCTGCAGTTGAATATTATACTTCTTCTTCAGCCCGTCCAGAATGATGGCCAGTTTATCGAGTTCGTCAGGACATATGTCAGGGCAGTGTGTGAATCCGAAATATATAATAGAAAACTTATCCTTGAGGTTTTCGTCGGTGAACGAATTACCGTTGTCATCAATCAGATTGAAAGGGCCTCCTACCAGTGGCTTTCCCATGCCTCTGTTCATCTCGGCTTCTCGTTGTAGTTTGAGCTTTTTCTTTTCACTCCTGAACCAGACGGTGAGGCCAGTTCCCACAGCAACGAACAATACCAGTGCCTTCCATGTTGAAAACTCGACTGTCGATCCACTAGAGACTTTCTGTTGAGCGTGGTCCATTGAACCACCAATCGGGATCCTTGAAAGGGGCTTTTTAGGAGGTATTTTATCTGGCTTTTCCTGGAATATAAGCGACCTAGTACCGAAAGCTCTAGACTGGGTTGCAAATGAAGAGCATCTCAAGAGGCCTCGAGCTGCACCGTATCGTAACATCATGCGATATAGTAAAAAAAAGGACGTGTACCGAGCAATATTTAGGTGGACTCTCTCTCATTCACATCTATACACCCTAGTTCTTACCTGCACCAGCTCTGAAATAGATGATGTCACCGTCTTCTACAACGTAATCCTTACCCTTCTGGAGTAGTTTACCTGCCGCTTTTACGGCAACTTCATCTTTGTACTCAATGAGGTCCGGGTACTTTGTGATCTGGGCCAAGATAAAAGTGTTCATGAGATCGTTGTGAATTACACCGGCAGCCTGGGGAGCTTTGGTACCTTCTCTGATAGTCCATTCTCTTACTTCATCGGGACCGCCTGTGAAGAAGGAGATCAATCCGAGAGCCTTTCTCATGGTGATGACGATCTTGTCTAAAGCAGAATCGCACCCCAGTTTCTTGAGTTCCTCTTCTCTTTCTTCGTCAGTTTCCATCATAGACAGCTTCTCCTCGAGGGAAACAGAGAAAGGAATTATAATGTCTCCGGGAGAGAATTTGTCAACCCATTCTTTGATTCTAAGCAGATGCTTGTTCTTTTTGCGAACGTAGTCTTTCTCAGACAAGTTGATGAGGTAGATAGAAGGCTTTGCTGTTAGCAAGAACATGGAGTTTATAACTTCAACTTCCTTGGGAGCCCATGCTTGATTTGCGACACGCTGACCAGACTCAAGGAGTTCGATGATTCTCTCAACAAGAGCGGTCTCTTCCTTTTTCTGCTTCACCTCCAAACTCTGACCTCCTCTCTTGGTGATTTTGTGCAAACCTTCAAGGTGCTTCTGAGCAAATTCAATATCCTTGAGACGAAGTTCCGTTGAGATGATATCCAAGTCTCTTACTGGGTCAACGTCACCCTCAATGTGGATAATCTCAGCATCATCGAAACATCTAACAACCTGGTACAAAGCATCAACAGCTCTGATGTGAGACAAGAAAGCGTTTCCCAAACCTTCACCAGCTGAAGCACCCTTTGTCAAACCAGCAATGTCGTAAACAGTAATGTGAGCTGGAACCTTGGACTTTGGCTTGTATATTTCATTCAATTTTTCTAGCCTATCTGACGGCACAATAACACGAGCTTCTTCAGGGTCAATGGTAGCAAAAGGATAGTTGGCTGGGTTTCCAAGAGGGGATCTTGTAACTGCTTGGAAGAAAGTGGATTTACCCACGTTTGCCAAACCGACAATACCAGATTTCAAGTTGTTTCCTGGACGACCAAGCAAAACCTTCTTTTCTTCAACCTTCTTCTTTGGTGGCATTTGTGTTCAATAATCACACCTGTTGATTAGTCTCGAAAAAAACTCAAAAAAATTTCACTGCACGGCCACGCAACCACTTTTTCCGTGTCAATAACATGGTGTATCAAGTAGTTTTCTTGTAATCAGTGGTGCCATCGTGTGGCTCAACAACGAGTTTTTGGCCGCTGAAAAAACGGCCACTCATTCTGTGTATGCATTTTTCCATGTCACTGTAATCCTGAAAGCTCACGGTCAAAATTCCCTCTGGTTCTAGATCGTATAGCTCCACATCTTTGACGGGACCAATTTCCTCGCAGCCCTCTTTGATATCTAGTTTAATATCATTCAAGGCAGAAGGATCCTCCTCCAACTCTGCAAGAGTGAAGGCATGCTTGATTACAACTGTGAATAGTTTTTTGTCAAGCTGCAAGAGCTTGTTATCTGGAGCATCATCTTGCCAGTCGCTGACTCTATCATTCAGCTTAGCTAATCTTCTCTTTGCAATAATCTTTTCTTGTTCATTCAACGTACGTTTCTTGGTTTCGGTTTTTGAAGAATTGTCAAACGCGGCTAGGCTTACTCGAATGGGTTGGGTATCCTGAAAACGTAGCTTTGTATTGTTGAGCATCTCAATTGCAAGCGTGACGCTTTCCTTCTTCAAGTAAATTACAAGTGCATCTCCTTTGAGGTCACCATTATGATCTCGATACAATTTTATCCGTTTCTCACCAGTAACCAGGTCCTCACTCAAGATACCAAATTTGCCAAAAATGCTTTCAAGTTCTTCCTTATCGATGTCTGATGGCAGACCCTCAACGTAAACAGCCGTGTTCTCTCTCTTTGATTTCTCCGCTGCTTGCTGTTCTTTCAGAAGCTTTACTTTTTTCTTCTTCAATTCACGGATCTCATATGAAGCATCTTTCGAATCCTGGTCTTGAGCGTGTGGCTCATTGTTTTCGAGCGGTTCTTCACTAGACATAATTTTGAGAGCAAAAAGAGAAACCTTTAATGGCTTGTTCCAGTACATCGGAAATCACGTAGTGTAATCTGAGTGGTGGAACTGTCTACAAACTAGTCTGAAGATCATATCTGAGTACTTTGTGGCAATCACTTTTAAAAGTCAATGCAGAAGCTATTGCAAGCATTTTTTCAAGGACTACTTATACTGGATCCGTAAGTGAAAGTTAAATCACGCAGATTTCACAGAAGTGCTTACTGATTGTTGAATGGTTAACGCATGAAACTTTGCTAGTGTACTGATCCGCCAGGTCATGGCTGTAAAGGATCGCACGTAATTGTGAGTACTAGTTTATATTGCGCTATTCTTTGTCACAACAGAAATAGAAATCAAGAAAGAGTTTATGAAAAGACTTGAGAAGCTGCTAAGTATAGTGAGACCTCATCTAACTAAGAGCTCAAGAGAGTCATTCCTTTACACTGTAATCACAAATAACTTGTCTCAACTCTACCATCACACCCACATGTCACTGTATCCTGTATCGTCCAGGATCAATTGCCCGTTCCTGCGTGTAATGCAAGCTTGGATCTATCATACCAAGCTTCCCATTCTCTGGTGAGAACGCATGTCATTTAACTATTCTCACTTTTTCGGGCTCTTTCTACAGGTTTGAACGAAAAGACAAAGCTTCTCTTACAGATGATCGTGTGCACTGTTCGCAAGGCCCGATGATACGATTTAAGTGATAACTTTTTTTCGATTGCTTTTAACTTGTATGGGCTAGAAGGCATGATGTTTTTATCGGACACAATCTGAGGGACTCTTCGGACATTTAATGTTATTAGCACAAATGAAGCTTGTAACATTCGAAAAATTTATTCTTATTTTTTTTGTTTGAACCCACAAGAGGACTCTTTTGCGAATTCTGCAACTGAAACACTGAGGGCCTGTTTTTTTTTTTTTTTTTTGAATTGACATAACTCTTCAAAAATTTAATTTTCTCATTCAGACATGAGGACGTACAATTTTTTCTTGGCCTGATATATATGAATACATTCTTAAAGCCATTGAATCTGTAATTAGCAGCCCAACATCCCAACTGACATTTCTGGGTATTATTATAAATCTCGGACCAGTTAGCTTTTTCTTTTGTTTTTGCTCGACTTTTCGTGAGAAAGAAATCGTGCAAACTTTATTAGTTGGAAAAACTGCGAAAATCAGTCTCGATATACATTACTACTATTGAATTTCAATGTTATGTTCATATTACTCACATTCTGATGTGGTTTGGCACCGAAACGCGGATATATATATATATATGTTCAGGTTACCCTCTCGTGGAACGAACACCTCAACGCATCAACGACCTTTGAGCACCAATGTCAACACACTCATACAAAAAGTTTGAGGATGTCGAGTCCGGAGCTTTCCCTGATAAGATGACGGTCTATCAGGACTGTGTGACGGCATTCAATGCTAGTCCCGTTCAGGCGAAACGGTGCCGGCTACTTTTATCGCGTCTGTTGCGTCTGATCTACTCTGGAGAGACATTCCCAGCTAATGAGGCAACAAGCTTGTTCTTCTCAATATCAAAGCTGTTCCAGCACAAAGACTCCTCGTTGCGTCAGCTGGTTTACCTGGCAATCAAGGAATTGTGCGCTGTATCCAACGATGTGCTGATGGTGACCTCCTCTATCATGAAGGATATTCAAAATGGAGAGCTTATTTATAAACCCAATGCTATTAGGACTCTTGTGAGAGTCCTGGATGGGTCAACTGTTCACGCTACGGAACGTTTAATGAAAAACTGTGTTGTTGATAAAAACCCGAGTGTAACAACTGCCACTCTTGTTTCGTCATACCACTTACTTCCAGTAGCCAAAGACGTTGTACGCAGATGGACCAACGAGACTCAAGAAGCTATATTTGCTTCAAAGTCTTTCCCCTCGTCACAGTTCCTCACACATGATTTTTATGGGTCAAATAGACTGCCATCCTCCACTTTCATGTATCAGTATCATGCGCTGGGTCTTCTGTACCATTTGAGGAACCATGACAAGATGGCATTGATGAAAATGATCTCCAGCTTGGGGTCCAGTGGATCCTCACAGCTGAAGAACAATCTGGCCATTGTGCAGCTCATTAGGTTTATTGGTAAAATTCTCGATGAGGACAAGAGCACAACGTCTGCTCTCTTCCCAATCATTGCTGGTTGGCTCCGCCACAAGTCCGACATGGTTGAGCTGGAAGCTGCAAAGGTTATTCTTTCGTTGTCTCACCTTTCTTCAGAACAACACGGTCAAGCTATCACCACACTACAGGTTTTGTTATCTGTGCCTAGGACGGTGACCAGATTTGCTGCTGTTAGAATTTTGAATCGTATCGCCATGAAGGCGCCTGAAAAGATCACTTTATGCAATGTTGAGCTAGAGTCTTTGATTAGCGATCCCAACAGATCGGTCTCCACCTACGCTATCACCACACTGCTCAAGACAGGAAACTCTGAAAATGTAGACAAACTGATCAAAACAATCTCTCAGTTCATGTCCGATATTTCTGACGAATTCAAGATTGTTGTTATAGATGCCGTTCGTGCTCTTTGTCTGAAGTTCCCAAACAAGCACTCATCAATGCTTGAGTTTCTCAATACATCCTTGCGAGATGAGGGAGGTTTCGCATTCAAGAATGCCATCGTTGAGGCTATTTTCGATCTGATAAAGTTTGTTCCCGAGTCTCGCGATGTTGCGCTGGAGCATCTATGTGAGTTTATTGAAGACTGCGAATTCACAGAGTTGGCTGTGCGCATTCTGCACGTTCTTGGTAATGAAGGCCCCAAAACAAACACCCCAACGTTATATATCCGTCACATCTATAATAGGGTTGTTCTGGAAAACTCCATTGTGAGATCGTCTGCTGTGATTGCGCTTTCCAAGTTTGCAGCGATTGGGGATAGCGAGCTCACGAAAAACATCAGAATCTTGCTTTCGCGCTGTTTGAGCGATGCTGACGATGAAGTACGTGACAGGGCTGCCATCTCCATCAAACTTTTGGACAAAGACACAAAACTCTTAGTTTTCAACACTAACTCCACAATCTCCCTTTCAGCCTTGGAGCACCAGCTTTCGTTGTATCTGAACACGGACGACAAGTCAACTTTTGATGTTGCCTTTGACATCTCTGGTGTTCCGGCTATCTCCGAAGAGGAATCGCGGGCCATTGAGTATACTCGCAAAGCTGCCACGTTGGACGAGCAACAACAGAACAATGGAGACAAGAAAGAATCATCTGTTGCTGCGAAAGATAAGGAGTCTGAAAGCACGAGTCCATCTTTGCTCAGTCAAAAGTATTCGCAAGAACTTTGTGCTATCCCAGAAATTGCTTCTCACGGCGAATTGTTACACTCTTCTGTTCCAGTAGCTTTGACAGAGAAGGAAACCGAGTTTGTGATCACCGCCGTCAAGCACATTTTCGAAAACCACCTCGTACTTCAGTTCAACATTGACAACACTCTCACCGATATGGCAATTTGTGGCGTTAGTGTGATTTGCAATGCCGATGAAGCTGAAAGTTATGAAGAAGAGTTCACTATCCCACTTGATACCTTGCTGCCAAACTCGAGCGGTTGTGTGTATGTTTCCTGGAAAAGAGAAACTGAAATCGAGCTGGCTTCTTTCGAAACAAGGCTTTCGTTCGTGAGTAAAGAGGCAGATTCCTCTACAGGAGAAATTGTTGATCCTGATGATGAGGGATTCCAGGATGAGTATGAGATGGAGTCTCTCAGCTTGACGCCTGGTGACTTTATCGTGCCATCATTCATCGGCAGCTTCACCCATGGTTGGGATGAACTAAACAACGAGCAGGTTTCTATATACACTTTGAAGGATGCGGACGATTTGAGTGCTGTGACCGCTAGCTTAATCACCGCTTTGAGTATGATGCCCATGGAGGGCTCTGACGTTGTTCCCGACGCCACGAATGCACATCAGCTGAAGCTGTACGGAAAGAGCTGCGAAGCAAACAAGGGCAGAGTGGCAGCAATGATCAAAATGGTGTACAACAGCGAGAAAGGGGTAATGCTGAAGGCGACTGTAAGAGCGGACGATGCCGCATTGAGCGAGGTTGTCGCAAACGGAATTGCTTGATAATTTCATTTATTTACTTTACGTTTGAAGAGCAAAAAAAATATACTAGATTTATTGAGAGTTCTATAGTTTTCTCTGCTTATTTTTTGTTAAAGGCTACCAAGGCACATGGGGAATAGATCGTATGTGCAGGCCCCCTGTCATTACTTGAAGTCGAAGTAAGTTAATCACTGGAACGGAACATCTTGAGCCATTATGTGAGAATACGGTAGAGCTATCGATATTGCTTGTGTTTAGTCAGTTGAGATCTGCTGCACTATCAGGACATGATGTCAAACGTCTTTCAAATCACATTTGCTGTTTTCTCTTGATGAAGGTTTATGGTTTCAGAGACCCGGTGGACTTATGCCTCGTGCCTTCCTGTGCCTTGTGCCCTTCTGTGCCCCTTTTTGAGCCCATTACAACGGCACTGCATCCCTTCTACAGATCTTCATATGCAAAGTAATGCATAAGTTGATTTAAGCCAGCCTGGTTCAACAGAAAGATGAAAACCTCTTTTTCTGATTTCTGTATTTGCCTATCCTGCTAACAAATATATGGTTTCATCCACATTCCTTTCCTCCAGATCATTTCTCGACTGCTCAAAGAGACTGATTCCTTTAATTGAGGGACAATACTATCCGAGCAATTTAATCAAAAAGTGGTTTCATCAGATGGTATTAAAGAGTTAGACTTTCCAGACAAACCATCAATTTCCCTGACTGAGTCTCGCCAACAGTAAAATGCATCTTTGCGTCTATTAAATATACAAAACCGAATCCCAAAAAGCTCACTGATGAAGCTATTGACCTTTTCAGACAAATCCTTTGCTCTTCATTGTGCACCCTCGAAGTTGAGTCAAAGTGAGGGAAACGCCTGCCTTGCCAATGGTGGTGAAAATGGTTTTAAACCACGAAAATCTCATCATCACGCATGTCACAAATCTCGTTTGCACATTGCCATCGAGAACTTCAGTCCATCTAATTCTCTTGAGAGATATTGACCAGCAATTGAGAGAGACACCTCTTTGTAGCGGCATCATCCCTGAGGATGATACTGAAGGTAGCGTCTCTTAGCGCTTCGGGAAGACACTTTTTCAAAGCCTTCCTCGCTTCCATGTTATCACTCAGCCGAAGATAACATCTCACTACATGCTTCAAAAGACGAACAGTGGGGTTGGCTACGAGTTGCTCAATCATCAACTTCAACACGCTTGCAACTGCGTTGAACCTCTCAAAAGTCTGGCACACATAATTTAGTCCAGCGTCATCAACAAGTATCTTTTGCACGATAAAAATGGCAACCGTCTTTGATAGTTCCGCAGAAGACTCCATGTTTTTCAAGCACAAAGGAATAATTTCAGTAGTTAGTAAGAAAGATATCACCTCTGGTGTATCGTTTTTCACCAATGCCCCTATAACTCCCAGACTGGTGAGTCTCAAATACTCAAAAGTCTTTTGTTTGCTGCTTGTGTTGAGAAAGGGGTACAGGAAAAGTGGGATATGAGCATTGAGAAATGGAGTACGCGTTTCCGGGTGTGCGGCGATACACTGCAAAAGAGCAAGAGCATTACACACCCTATTGGAAGCACCTGTAGTTAGTGCAGGAGGTGACAAAAGGGGATAAACAGCAATGATTTCCTCCAGTAAAGCTGTGATAACTCCAAAAGAGTGCCATAAAACCAAGGGTAAATCGTCGTAGAGTTCTCTCTTTTTCCCTAATTCCAACAAAGCCTGTTCTCTGTTCGGGCCGTAAACCAGTTCGATTATCCAGGCATAGACTTTATCGTCGTTGAGCGCTTTTGACCCTCCATTGGACGTACTCGGGGTAGGCTGTGAATCTCTCTGAGTAGGCTGTTGAGCCCCCAATGCCCCACCTTGTTGATTTCCAAGCTCTTGCTGCAAGTTGAACTGACGTTGTGCCATTTGCGCCTGGAAATGAGGATCATTATACATTTGACGTTGATACATGGCTGAAGATGAAAAAATGGTGTATGGATGATAGAAGTGTCGTCTCGTAACACGAGAAGTGAGTGGCTAAGCTTGAAGTTTTGAATGTTGTAGGTTATTGTCGTTTGAGCATGCGAAATTTTCTGTCAAAAAGATTGACTATAGTTAAATGCATTGTAGTGAAGCAAATTATTTCAACCAAAAATGATTGCATCACCTTTCGCAGCTAACCAGAGAAAGTAATTGTCGTGAGAGAGAGAAAGACTCGAAGCTTCATTTATAGAATTCTGTGGGACATATCAATAAAATAACTCGATTAATGCTTCAATACTGGCGGTGACTTTATCTCACTTGAAGTTTGACCTTCCGTAACATAAAGACACATGCCATGCAGAACATTCTTTTATGCTAAACAATATGAAAAATTCATTCAAAGTTTATGTATAATAGCCATTCTATGCTTACAGACTATGCATTTCCCGTCCATTCTTTCCCCATTGGTCCTCGCACCATGATCTCCAGCTCGGCAAAATCCTTACTCTTATCAGCTGGGTCACCCAAAGTCACTTGTTTCACCAACTTGTAGCCAAACTTTTCGTATATGGGAATGTTGGTCATGCTCGAGCTCTCCAAGTAAGACAGATATCCCTTGTTGTCGATGTGGTTTTGAAACATGTAATCAAACATAGCACGTGCATTACCCTTTCCTCTTGCCTCCGGAGTGGATCCAAGGTAGATCAATGACCAGGTTTTTGTTTGAGCGTCACCCAACACTTCATGCGACGTATTATGGAGAAGAGGAAACAGCCCCTTGAACAAGCGATCCCGTCCTTCAGCTCCAGTAAGCCATGCATATTTAAGGTAACCTGACCTGAGCAGAGTCCAAGCATCTTCCATATTACCCGAATCAGGTTTTGCCCAAACAGCCACCGTTTCGAATGATTCACCATTTTCGCTTCTGATACCAACAACAAGCCCCTTGAGCATGTGTGAGTATACGTAAGCTTCAAAAAGTGCAATTTCTGCTCTTCTCTTTAGATCTGGGTTGTCTTCAAGATGAATAGTGAGGTACTTTGAGAGCAGGTCATTCTGGAAGGACTCATAGAGGGTTAATGCAACCTTCTTATAGTCGGCGAACCCCAAAACCTCGACTCTATTCGTAACTGAATTTGCGGTTTGTATAACTGCTTGTGCCATTGCACTCGTGAGAGATCCAATGGTGCATATATATCTTATCTGCTACACCTTCCTAAATAGGCAGGTGTTGCCGGTGCCGGATCTTGAAATTTTTATACGTAAATCACTTCACTGGGAGTCTTTTTTCGTGCCGCACAGTCAACAAGGACATAATCCGATAAATCCGGAATCGCCAAAATTTCTATAGAAATCCTAAAAAGAAAGCAGGCAGTGTAAAAATCATGCTTAGAAACCTGTGATGTTTATGTGAGCGTCTTTTTGCGCCCTTAGTTATTGAGGAGGGACCGCTTTTTAGAATAGCGTCTAGAACTCCGCTTGGTTGAGTAGCTACTTGCTGCAATGGCTATGTTCACTTCACGAGCGATGACGTATGTTATGCAGCTCCAGTTTCAGTGCGACATATATAATAGGCAGAGAAGCTTATTTTTTGTGACAAGCGAATATGGGACTTTTCGATACTATTAAGGAACAAGTAAAGGAAAAGGCCAATGATGCTCAATTCCGTAATCAGGTGATGGACACTGTGAAGGGTCAATTCTCACACGGCGATTCCAAAAAGAACTCCAACAACCAGTCTGATAACTATGGTGGGTCCAACAGTTATGGCGGGTCTAATGATAACTACGGTGGTTCCGGCTCATCCAACAATTATGGTGGGTCCAATGATAATTATGGTTCCTCCAACAAGTACGGTGGGCCCAACGATAACTATGGGTCTTCAAATTCTTACGGTGGTTCCAACGACAACTATGGTTCTTCCAACAAGTATGGGGACTCTTCGAACAACAACAACGATGACTACGGATCTTCCAACAAGCATGGTAAGAAACATGATTCGTCAAACAAGTACGGTAGTTCGAATGATGACTATGGCTCTTCCAACAAGTATGGCGGATCGAATGACAGCTACGGGAACTCAAGCAATGACAACTACGGATCGTCTAACAAGTATGGTGGATCCAACGACAACTACGGGGGGTCCAACGATAAATATGGGTCTTCAAATGCGTACGGTGGTTCCAACGACAATTATGGTTCTTCAAACAAGTATGGGGACTCTTCGAACAACAACAACGATGACTACGGATCTTCCAACAAGCATGGTAAGAAACATGATTCGTCAAACACGTACGGTAGTTCGAATGATGACTATGGCTCTTCCAACAAGTATGGTGGATCTAATGACAGCTACGGGAAGTCAAGCAATGACAACTATGGCTCGTCTAACAAGTATGGTGGATCCAATGACAACTATGGAGGGTCCAACGATAACTATGGTGGATCCAATAACAATTATGGCTCTTCCAACAAATATGGCGGCTCCAATGACAATTATGGCTCTTCCAACAAATATGGCGGCTCCAATGACAACTACGGGAAGTCAAACAATGACAACTATGGATCTTCCAACACGTATGGTGGATCCAGCGACAACTACGGCTCATCCAACAAGTACGGTGGCTCTAACGATTCCTATGGCGGATCAGGCTACGGTGGAGATAACTCTAACAAGTATGGAAACTCCAACGATAACAGTAACTACGGTGGATCCAGCAACTTTGGAGGCTCGGACAATTACGGCTCATCCAACGATAACTATGGCGGCTCGAACAATAACTACGGAAACAGTTCTGGCGGGTACAGTAACAACAACGGCTCAGGCAACTATGGCGGCTCCAACTATTAGGCTTAGTCAATATAATTTTTCTGTTTTATCTTTTGTGTTTTTTTTGTCGCGTGCATGTTTGATACATGTTTCACCGCACTGCGACAAAATGCATCAGGAATCACCAGGTTCAAGACATAAGAACATATTCTCACGATGAGCTGGTCTGGTTTCAAGAAAGCACTCGACAGGGCAGGTACCAGGGTAATGCAAAAGTCAGGAAAATTACATGCCACTGACCATGAGTATGAGGAGAGTCTTGTTCACCTGAAGAAACTGGTGATTCGGCTCATGAACGCGTTAGAGGATTTCATGAGAGGTATGGATACTTTCCTGATGCTGCAATTGGAGATTTGTCAAACCGCCAAACTCTTTCAAAGCGGTGGAGAGTTGAACGACGGAGAGTTAGGTTGCGAAAAATTGAGTGATGGCGATTCACGCTATGGCGAGTCAACGAATGAGTACAGCCATGCAATAACAACCTTGAGAAAAGACTCATCCATTGGTTTCCAGCATCTTTACGTCAAGTTTATTCGAACCTCTCTGCAAGAGATTATACTCCATGTGTGCAACCTCAGCCAGCTTATTTGCAAGGAGCACCGTAAGAGGTTGGACTACGACAGGCTTCGACTCAAGTTGGAGAAGGCGAAAGAGAATCCACACAACGACACTGAAGGGCTCTATCGGGCGATGAGAGAGTTCCAAGAAGCGAAAACTGTCTACGACGAGATTGGCGGACAGCTGAAGCAGGAGCTGACGTTACTTTCTCTTTTGCGTTTGCCTATTGTTGACCCTATCTTTGAAACGTTTGTCAAGCTGCAAGCGCTTTACTTTAGAGATGTGCATGCCAAGTGCTTTCAGGTTTTGCATTCCAACCAATGGGAGAAGAATTGTTTTGATAAAGAGGTTGGGAGAATTTTCTCGAGCATCTCAGCGCTTCGACAGATGTAGTTTCTTATCTTTTAAAACAAAAGAACAGAACTAACCGAAAAGGGAAAAACAAAGTTAAATCTCGCATATATATGCATACGTATTAATCTAATCGAGTGAATGACTGCTCACGGCGAAAGCGATGGCAAACTACCTTTGTCGACGCTGGACTTGGTAAGTTGAGATTCTCACTCTGCGAGAACGCGTTATTAACCCTTAAGATCCCTCAAAAGTTCTGGGATGAATGTTTGAGCGTCTGGAAGAAATACGACTCAAGTGTGGAGCGGACCCTCAAATCTTCAAGGGTGATCTCAATAAGCAAGGACCTTAAAAGGACAAAGCCTTATAAAAACGCAAGTCGCGAGATGATTTCCATAGTGGCGAGTTGTCGTTTCGCTTCAAGGGATATTACAAGGACTCAGCTCCTTTTGCATCACCTCGAAATGTCAGCTTCCAATACACTGGTGCCTGTTCCTGCTGACGCTGAGCTTATTGGAATGGACAACTGGCTAAATGTGACGTGCTACTTGGACTGTCTTGTTTTTGTAATGTTTGCCAAACTCACAGAGTACGACGATCTGCTGTACCACGATCCAAGTTCGTCAGCTGATTATAACGAGCTCAGATTTT
The DNA here is from genome assembly GCA_030570875.1 of Citeromyces matritensis. Lineage (NCBI taxonomy): Eukaryota > Fungi > Ascomycota > Pichiomycetes > Pichiales > Pichiaceae > Citeromyces > Citeromyces matritensis. The sequence continues at coordinate 40,893 of JAJLWQ010000366.1, forward strand.
TGATGCGGCTGGTTGTTAATCTGCTTCGCTCAGGCGAACTCATCACCACTGACATAATGCAACTGCTATGTCACTCTTTAATGACCCTTGGTTTCCCAAAAGCGGTCTCTCAAAAACAGCAAGACCCTCTTATGTTATTTGAGTTCGTCACGCAAGCCTTAGGTCTTCCACTTTTGACCCTCAAAATAGACATCATCCACAGTGGACAGGTGAACATTGACGATGACTTGAAGTACATGCAGGAAAGATGTCTGCTGATTCCTTTGACCGAGGAGGAGGAGGAGCAGATGGACCCAACGAGTCGACAGAAACCAATAGCTCTGGAGTCCTGCTTAAACCAGTATTTCAACAACTCTGTCACGGTGAAGCGGCATCTCCAACGGCGAAAAACGCTACAATTGGATCAAACACCAGATCTAGACGGTGGTGTAGTGAGCGATTTTGATGATTTGACAGAGACCCATAATGACGTTCCCGGACGCATTTTGAGACGCAATACAGGGTCCATCTCCAAAGTCAACACCATAATCACATCTGTGAGATCTCGCTCAAGTACTATGGCTTCATCATTATTTACAGACGGAAACGATCCAGACAAGGAAGTTTTATTACCGGCTTGGATGTTTCTACAACTACTCCCTCGCTATATCGATAGATCTACCGCTGAGAGAGAAAAGAAGAATATCAAGGCGAAATTCAGCAGCGAGTGTGAGGATAATGAAGAACAAAGTATCTCTCCTCAAGATGATGAACATTTTAACGAGTCATATTTCAGCAGACGTCCCATTATTCCGATAGTGTTGAAACGGTACATGTGGGACTCAGAGTCGAAGCCACTGAAAAACCAACGCAAAGTGGACGTTCCCCAAACCATCGACTCGCCTGTGTTCGTTGAGCACGAGTCTCTGTTTGAAGGTTTCAAGCTCACACTTCAAAGTTTTATATGCCACCGTGGTGACTCTACCGAGTCTGGCCATTATATAGCCGCGGTTCCCAAAACGAATTCAAAAACGGTGCCACATGATGATACGTGGTTGCTGTTCAACGACATGGAAAGCAAAGGTTCAAAAGTGAAGGAGATGTCGTTTGATGAAATCTTGAAGAATGAGACACCTTATATTCTGTTTTACAGAATTGAGAGAGCGGAAAATGAACCTAGGATCAAAATCGTGCCTCCATCTGGATCCAAAGATTGCTACTGGAGTGAGAATGATAGTCATTCCACCTTGAAAAAGCCACCATCGGAGAAACCCTTGTGTGACATGGACCAAAGAAGGGGATCTCACTCTACAGCGGTCAGCTTGGCAAATTCCTTGAAGCAGGAGAAGGCAAACTCCAAATACAAGAAAAAGCTGCATCGTTTGGGGTTCAAAAACAACATTTCAAGATCCACAACCAAATCTGGGAATGGCAGCACGACTGATATTGACAACAACGCGCCAGAAAAGATTTTAGAGAAAAGACATCATAAAAGTCGCGAGTGCATCATTGCATAATGGAGTAAATGCTATATTACTCTATTTACTCATATTTGCTGACCATAATAACTATAAACATATCCAACCCTCAGACACATCCTCAAACGGCATACTTCTTGGTCCACTCCTTGGCTGTAGCTTCGTACTTGGCTCTGTCGGACTTGTAAATGTGCGCAATCTCAGGAACAAGCGGATCATCCGGGTTGGCATCTGTCAACAATGAACAGATACTTAGCAACACCTTAGAGATGGTCAAAGCGGGTGACCACTGATCTTTCAAGATATCTAGACAAATGTTACCGTTAGCGTTGATATTTGGATGGTAGATCTTGGTGGTGAACTGTATCTTGGGAGGCTTGAAGGGATAGTCAGTTGGGAAGTGAATCGACAAAAAGAAAACACCTCCCGTGTAAGGAGAATCTGGCGGTCCCATTATCGATGCTTGCCAGTGATATAGATCGTCACCTACTGGACCAGCAGAACAGGAAGACGGGGGGTCTCTTCCGAGATCGTTTAATTCCTTGTTGATTCTTTTTGATGACATATGTGTTGTTTTATGCGGAAAATTCCCTCACAGAAATTGGAAGTGGCAATCGTTAGTGGCACGGGTGATGGCAGAAACATCCGTACATACAAAGAAGTACTTTTTTCAATCATTTTTAATCTGCCTAGTGCTTTGCTATTTGCTGGGTTATCCTTTCTTGAACTAATCATTTAATTACTGCTACAGGAATTTCGCAACATTTAGCCTCTCGCAAGATAAAGTTGCCGTTTATTATACCTTTCAATCATGGACCTATTACAGTAATTCTTTTATTATCAAAAATTGGGCGGAATTCACACTATTCTATGAATCACATTTTGCAAAGTGTTATATTTTAGTAAAAAGTTGCATAACAGCTTTGATTGAACTCGTTTTTGACTGACGCTTCATTTTTAGAGTTCCGTGAGTTCCATTTCATTGGAATAAACAAAGTCACTTTCATCTATTACGTCTCTTTCTGTGTCGGTTTTATTACTGTATTCTTTTTGTTTTCTTCGGCCGGTTTATTGCTATGAAGCGTAAGCTGAGAAGCCATAACTCATTGCGCAGCAAAAAACTTATGTGAGGATGTGTTAGATTGTGTGCGCAAAACCTCTATAGTTTACGCAGCGGTGACGTTTTCATTCTTGCGATACGGAAATTATCTTTACATCATCTGTCGGTCTGCCAGATTTTACTTCATTATTTCTTTCATTCCGTGTTGGTCTGCCAGATATTTTCTTGATCATTTCTTTTATTCCAAGTTAAAAACGTAAATACTTTTGCCTGTTCCTTTTCTTTTTCAATTTTTTTTTTTGAAGGGCATCTTTTGCATCTTCCACCTCCTCTTAGTGCGTCGCCTACAGATGATCCTTCTGCTTCTGCAGCTAGTGAAGGGAGAAGTCCACTCACTCGCGAGAGACTGACGAGGCTCATAGTCAGGAAACTGCTGCTTTTAACAATCTTCGCTTGGGGTTCAATCCTCCCTACCTCACTCTCCATCGACTCATCCTCTTCTTCATTTTCCCAATTGTTATCCTCTTCTGCGTCTTCCACCTCCAACTCTTCCTCATCGCAAACCTCTTCTTCTCCTGATCAGTACATCTCTCCCCGTCAATTGTTAGCTCTGTAAACATTCTTCTCAATGTCTTGGGAAGACACTCTGCTGTTGCTCTCCGTTAATAAGAGTTTGGATGACGAGAGGAAACGGACAGCTAAAGCACACCGGCAATGTCATTAATTTTTTACAACAAATATCGTCTGTAGCAGTTCAGCTTCCAAGAATTTTGAAGAAGTTGACGTTTTACTTATCATAAAAGCTGATTTTCGTACTCCTGAGTCCTTCAAGATTTTAGTCTGTAAATCAGAGGAGTGCGATCATTGGAGGTTCATCGATGATATTGGTCTGGGATTGTCGAGGAGTGAAATCAATTACGCTTGGCTTCAATGATCGTACGAAGGGATGAATTCTTTTTCCCATCGATGACATTGGTCTGTGGATTGTCGAGGAGTTAAATTCCTTTGAAACTCACTTGGGCTGCGACGATTCTTACATGGCAAGGGCTAACACCCGAAAAAGCCACTGTTGATATTGGAAACTCTAAACTGCTTCTGGATTGTCTTTCGTTGGGTTGTGAAGGTTCCGAAGGCTGTAAGACTTATGGATAGTGCCTTTTGACTTTTCAAGAATTACTTCAGGCAAAAACACCCACGCCCTGAAAGAAAGAAGGGGCGAGCATGAAAGGCTCCTCAGGGTTCCACAAAGAAGTGGAGCCGCTAACGTACAGATAGTGAACACTGATCCATCTACATAAGCAAAAAATTCCGAGGTAGAATTCTGCAGAATGTGCATAAAAGAACTCTCGAACGAACTTTATTTTATGCAGATGAACTTTTGATAGAAAAAGATTGTAAATTTCTTTCTCGAGTGGTACACTACCTCGTTTCATACCAAACAAAATGACAACTTGCGGTTCCGGGTTCCCTTATTCTTTTGAGGATGCGGACTCTTTCCTAGGATCGCTCAGTGCTGACCAGATCCAATCGGACTGGCTTACCCCGGAGAACGAAGACGCCCAGTGGGGCGAGTTTTATGGGCTAGATAGCAACGTTGCCAAGAATAATCTTTTTCAGCCCACGGAAAACGGTACGAATGGCAACTCACCAGATTTTGCGCCTGCTATAAAATCAGAGCACCAAACGCCGGAGTTTCCTACTCCCTCCGGAAGTTTCCCATCGGTTGATTCTCCGTTGGCAACCACCTCCAACTCAGAGAGTGGTCTTGTCACAGATGCGGAGCCTTTTGCTCACGACGTTAAAAAATTATCCCCTGGAAAGATAAGCAAGCCGAAGAAGGAGAAAACTTCTCATAACATGATTGAGAAAAAGTATCGCACAAACATAAACACAAAGATCCTCGAACTTAGAGATGCTGTGCCTTCTCTTCGATATTCAGCCTCAACCAGCGGTAAGATGGAGGAGCTGGATGGTCTTGCTCCTGCTTCAAAAATCAACAAAGCTTCGATTCTTACCAAGGCAAAAGAGTACATTGAGCATTTGGAATTGAAGAATGCTGCCCTATTAGCTGAGCTGGCCAAATTGAGGTCTCCGGTAGAAAATAATTCGTTCCAGTATCAACAGATGTCTGCTCCAGTCGCTGTTTCCAATCAAATGAATGGAGCGCCTTCAGTTTATACAATGCCTTCCACCCAGGAGTTTTCTTCCTACCCATCTCCGCCGCATTATCAGCCACAGCGAAACTCATACGGCAGTAAGCTGATGGTTGGTGGAATGACCGCTTTGCTTGGCTCGCAGTTTTTCGACGGCACTTCTGGAGGTGACGGTTTCGACTATAAGGGACTATCTGCTGTGCTTCCCATACATAAACTTTTTCCATTACTGAACAACAACGATGAAGTGTTTGTGAAATTGGCTGGAATCGTTCGTGCTCTTCTGGTGATATGGGGTATGTACTACCTTTTGTCGCCGTTCTTTCAACGTAAATCGGAGAAGCAACTACCAACAAGACAATCAGTTGAGACTGAAGAAGAAATCTCTGCATTTTCATTGCTTTCGGAGATGGGCAAGTTGGCACTTGTCAAAACTGGACTAATCCGTCCTTTGGGGTTGAAGAATGCACAGGAGAAAATGAGCATTTGTGTTAAAAAACAAGAGCAGTGGTTCACCTCTCATATGAACACCATGGTTGATCCAGCCGCTCTTTCTCTCCAAAAATATACATGGAGGGCACTATTTTGGACATGCCTTCAAATGAACACGATAGCTGCGACTCCTCAATTGGAGAGTCTCAAGAACGACACGTCTGCAAGCTTCTACTTTTGGAAAATTGCTCTGTGCAAACTTTTTTCTTTGCAAATGGGTGGAATCTGGTGCAGTCTGTTTGGACTCGATCATGAAGTCAGGAAAGATACGCTCTTGATTTTAACTTCGCTCAAAGATGGTTCTGCTGTGGAAAAGTCTTCATTGTTGCAGCAAATTAAACTGTTGTTTGATAAAGATATTAATATTCTGAGTGATGGCGCTCTGGTTGAAAAACTAGAAGATGTCCTCTTGCCCAAAGAGGCAAACAATCCTTCAGCTGAGCTGAAGGAGCTTGTTGCAAAGTCGACAGATGAACATTTGAGCATTGTGAATCTCGTACGCCTGATGAAATGCAAACAAGTTCTTGACGACTGTTTATCGACGCATCTTGAAATGTTGTCTGCGGAACGTTCTGATCAAGAGCTAACGGAGGAAACGTACCAGACTCTTGACTGTTTCCGCGATTTGATCCCAGCAACTTGCTTCGAACTGTCAACAAAATGGGAAGCGTTTTCAACTTTGATTGCACCAGATGTGACTATGATGGAGACCCACTTGAAGCGGTTGACCGATACTGTTGGGCATAGATCTGCAGACGGTGTGGACCTTGAAGACGTGACAAATATGAGAAAAAGTCATAGTCCTGAAAGGGTTTCCCTTTTGGCCAGTTGCTTTGCTCTTTATTTCAACAAGAAGGGATTAAGGGATGAAAGTGGCACTTTTTTGAAATACCGGTCACCTCACAATGACAGCGAGTTGTCTTTGCTGAATGTTGTTGCTTCGCTCATAGTCTTTCAAGTGTTTGCCTCACAAGGTGCTGGGAATCATGACAAAGCAGTACTGGAACGCCTATTGGGGAACCTGAGGATTGCTGTGAGTATTGATGCAAAGAGCTTATCTAGTGGTGGCCTTCTAGCAGTGAGCAATGAGGTGAAGGCGGACATTTGTGATTTTCTGGTGAATAAGAGTGTACAGTTGTATAGTTAAGGAGTTTTTATTTTTGTTGTGTTTGATTTATCAAACAGTCGAATGGGATCCTGTGTTGCACACTCATTTGGCTTTGAAATGCGATGAAAAGCGCTCAGTACGACACAATCTTGCGATTAAACTTATGCTCATCTTAATCAAACCATATAGCATCACTTTGAATCGAATACGTGCACTAAAGAACTACACCCACACACCTTTGATTGGAAAGTGAACTGTCTTTCAGTTAACGCAAAGTGACACAACAGATTGGCAATCTCGCAACCCGAGAAACGACGTGTGCACTACTGTGGAGCTGAGCAGAAAAACAATACAAACTTATACACCGTTGTCATGTCGAAGCTTGAACTATTCATTGTCAACGACTCTGACCGGTTGTTGAATATTGTCGAAAAACTGATCAAGGACGGTTTTTTCAACAGCCACTTGTCCAGCCAACAATTCAACTTGCTGCATTTCATAATAGACCACTGTTCACAGGGCAAAAGTCGAAGTAGCTTGTGGCAGGAATTTATGAATGGTAATGTTGCGGTGGAGTTTGATGAGTCGAGTGAGGAGGAGATAAAAGATTTGAAAACGAGCCGAAAAAACAGCGAGCCGAATTTGGAACCGAAAGAGTCGGAGGATGTAAATATCGAGAACCAACTAAATCTCAAAGCTGGGCTTTCATCTTCTCGTACACTGGCCTCGAAAGTACGATATCTTCTTTGGGAGAATGTCATTGATCATATGTATGGCGATAATGGAACGACCAAGGCTCAGGAATACGACGTGCTCGAAATGGAAGATGATGAGAAAGTGCAAGAGAAGGTGGTTTCGACTGTAAAGACAGAGGAACGAGGCGAAGATGATGATTATGATGAAGATGATGATGATGAGGAGGAGGAGAAAAAGAAGGAAGAGAAAAAAGAGGAGGAGAAACTACCTCTTTCTGATAACTTTTCATACAACGATAATCACCAAGCTGTGATCCACGTACCGTCATCGTACATCACAGCCAAGCCTGAACTCCCTACGCCTCGACGGTCTCAGTTTGAGGAGGTCAATCCTATTATGGGCACAGCATCTGTTATAGAGTCAAATCAAATGAGGCAAAACGAGCTGAGGCTCATTGAAAACTGCAACAAGGTTTACCATATTTTTGAAGGGGACCAGCAGAACCAGGTCAAACGGAGGAGGCTGGAAATGAGCAACAAAAAATTGGAATCGCTCAACTCGACGGAACCTGCAATGGACGATACGTCGCAGGCGATCAATAACAAGCTTCTCAGTTTTGGTGGTGCGGCCAATCTTTCTTTAAAGAATCTGCTAAGCAAAATCGAGAATGAACGCGACAAGGTTGACATGTCAGACTTGGAACTGCGAAACTTGATTTTAGACGTTCGCAAAAACAGATCCAAATGGGCCAATGATGAGAAAATTGGCCAGGAAGAGCTTTACGAAGCTTGTGAAAAAGTTGTTTTGGAGTTGCGCGGTTATACTGAGCACTCTACTCCTTTCTTGAACAAGGTTTCGAAAAAGGAAGCGCCCAACTACTTTGATGTGATCAAAAAGCCGATGGATCTCAACACCATTTTGAAAAAACTCAAGTCGTTCCAGTACACATGCAAGAGTGAGTTTGTGGATGATTTAATGCTCATCTGGAAGAACTGTTTGATATACAACTCGGATCCAAGACATTTTCTGAGAACTCATGCTTTGGCTATGCAGAAGAGGACGCACTCTCTCATACAACTGATTCCCGATATCCGAGTGCGAGATCGAACCGAGGTTGAGAATGAGGAATTTGGTCCCACTGAAGACCAAGCGGATATGCAGTCACAGGAGGGAACACCGGTAGCTCCCACTACGCGGATGACGGGAGGTAAGGGCGGCAAAAAGGGAAGGAAACGTACAAGAGGGGCAGAAGAGGCTCTTGATTCTGAAGACGTTGAGACTCCATTAGAGGATGTAAAGACAGAATTGAAAGATGACGAACCACAGGCAGAAGAGATGGATCAGGAACAAGAGTCGGAAAACTCGGATCACGATTCCGCTCATCATCTGAATGATGAAAGCTCTGACGACGAAGACGAGGACGTGGATCTCCAGGCGTGGAACTCAATTACGTCAGGAGCTCGATATCGCTTGTGTGAACGTCGATCTGAGCTTTTCCAAAGTGATCATTTGAAGCCCGATGCGCCTGCTTTATTGAACAGCTCAAAAGTGATGCGCGACTCTGCAGCATACCTTGGGGAGAACAATTTCATAAAAGATTCTCAGGGCTACTTGGATGGGAACGATGTGCCCTTTTTGATTGAGTACCATGCAGCGGGGTGTATTCCCAAGCTGCGATACGGTGGTTTAAGCGAAGACCAATCTGAAGCAGTAGAGAGAGAGCTTGTGGATAGGTTTTTCAAATCTGGAAAAGACCTCCAAACGCTTCCTAAATCATCTCTTGTGTCTGCGCATGGACAAAACGACCATTTCAATGTTAACATTGGTCTCATGCAGGACATAAGGAGGATCTGTTTCAAGATCTCCTTGATCCGGCAAATGCAAACGCAAACTTTTGTTCACCAGTCGCAAATGAAACCTCCTGAGAAGCAGCATATCAAAGACACCGATATAGATCCAGCCTCTAAACTAGACACACACGATCAATATGATTCTGGTGCGGTCTACGTTGCGCTTAAAAGAAGCGTTTCAAAACTTCTTATGACGAATGGCTTTGAAATGACTAATAACACTGCCGTCGACACTTTAACTCAGATCTGTGAAGGATATTTGGGCAACTTGGCTAAATCTCTCAAGACGCATATCGAATCTGGTTCAATCAATAAGCTGGAACGATGTTTTGAAGCAGGACGTTCCAAAAGGGGAACCTCAAACCGCCAAATCCTGCTCATCTCGCTACTGGAAAACGGGGTAGAGAAACCAGACGATTTGTTCACCTACGTCACGGAGCGAGTTCACAAGCAGACTCACAAACTCAAAGATTTGAAAGATAAACTGGCCACTTTCCTGAAGGAACTACTTCGGCCTGGCCTACAGGATTTCACAGAACAAACTTTCCGTGACGAGTCTGATCAGTTCATGACTGGAGACTTTTCCAACGAGATTGGAGAGGACTTTTTCGGTTTCAAAGAGCTGGGACTCGATAAAGAGTTTGGTCTTCTCACGTCAACGATTCCATTGCATCTTCTTCAATCAAGGCTTCAGAACCCGCATCTTACTGAGGGACCAGAGCATCGCGAGGATAAATACAAAGACTTTGCCAGTCTGCATTTTCCAAAGCTTTCCAAGGCTACTTATTCGAACCAGATCAAGCTTCTGCAGCCGTATTTTGTTAGTCTGGCTGTACGGGCTGAGGCAAACTACTTGAAACTACGCAAGAAGCTGAACGAGCCTGAGGTTTTACCAGAAAATGACGCCGAGGTTGAGTTTGTCGAAGACGACGAGCTTCCTTTGAAACAAAGAAACAGCCGGCCTCGTGTTCCTCCTACTGGGAAGATTCCAGGAGTCAAAAAGAAGCCGGTAGGTATGGGATTTTTCTTGGACAACCTGGAAGAGAGCCCCTTGGAAGAAAAGTAATATGTTGGAAGAAACGTGATATGTATATGCATTAGAAGTGTTGGACGAATAAAGAAAAATCACGAATTAATCTCAAGATCATCTCTTCCGCTTCGCTTCAGAGATAATCCTTTTAAAAATGAACATCCTCTCCTCTGGCCAACTGCACCACCAAAAAGGTGTTCAAAAAGGAGATGGTGAGCCATGTGATGATCGAGAGGATGGTTATCAGCTTTGAGTTTTTGAAATTCACCATACTGGAGCTATCCAGCAGTGTGGTAGTTTCATCACTGCTGAGCTTCTTTACCGTCATAAACTTGCTGCTTGAAGTAAAGTATATAAGCGGAGCAGATACAAACGGCAAGATGAGAGAAAGTACCACTTGCGATGCATTGAGCACACTGGCTACACCTTGTCTTCCGCTGAGTAATACAACCAACAGGCAAGGACATATGGCTATGAAGCGCGTTATCAATCTTCTTATCCACGGTTTGAAAGACCATTTGATGAATCCTTCACTCACAATCTGGCCAGCCATAGTACAGACAATACCAGCAGACTGGCCAGAGAATAACATTGCAAGGGCAAATATAAAGCCTGCTGAAGGGCTGATGTATGAGCATAGCATTTGATAGATGGAGAGAAGGTCTGCGTCATCTGCGTCTGGCTTTCCAAACAGGGTAGAACCTGCAACGATCAATATGGACGAGTTGACAAACATCGCCACTACAAATAGAGAAATTACAAGCTCCCAATAAGAGTATGGTAGACACTCTTTCAAAGCGGCCAATGAGGGTTTATACTTCTCGTCCAAATCCTGAGATTCGTTGGTATCGACTTCTGAGCAGTTGCCAATCTTTGCGTCAAAAGCACGTAACCGAGGCTGGGTACTTGCAGAGCCGATGTACAATGAATGTGGCATCACTGTAGCTCCACATATAGCCATGGAGAGATACAGAGCTTGAGTTTCCAGCAATCTGGGAGATAAAGGAAGGTAACCTTTCACAAGTTCCCATTTTGATGGAACGTCAATGCGGAACAGGAGGGCAATGAAACATAGACATGTGAGAGCTACAAAAATAGAAACAAAGCTCTCAAAAAGTCTCACCTGTTTCATGCTGCTGTTAGGTCTGTACGCTATCAGAACAACCATAACGTCTATCACAGTTAGCAGTATACCGATTGTAAGAGGAATACCGAATACAATCTCTATGGCTATGGCTGTTCCAACCACTTCTGCCAAGTCTGTAGCTACGATAGCCACCTCTGCCAGAATATACAGAAGCATATTGACACCTGGATGCAAGTGCTGGCGACAGTTTTCTGCCAAGTCAAGTCCAGTGACAGATCCCAACTTTACGCATAGACATTGAAGCAGCACTGCGAATATATTGGAAACGAAGACCGAGAACAATAAAGTGTATTTGAAGCTTGCACCGGCAGAAACCGCAGTAGAATAGTTGCCTGGGTCCATATAAGCAACACTGACGATGATTCCGGGCCCAATAAACTTCATATACTTTGCAGCATGGCCCAAAGCTCCTCTATAATTCATCTTTTGCATGGCTGGTGTAGTGATGCTGGGGGAACGATGAAATATCACCTGATGGAAAAGATAAGGGCTTTTTATATGCGATATATTATTATCAGCTGACTAGAGGGATTTTATCGGAGTGTCATTGCTGCGTGATGGGAGATTTTAATAAGTCGAGGACAGTGTGCTATGTATCAATAAGAGGCTTTAATGTCTGACTCTCACCTTATCCGTTGTTGCTTCCCTTGCATAGAGTGGGCTGAAATCGACAATGTAGATATGAGGGATTCAAGGTGGCTATGAGCTCACCCCATATATAGAGAGTCGTAACTTGTTATCCAGTGGCTTTGAGCCATAAAACGGTTTCACGGACATTAGCTGTGTAATGGGTGATGTTGTTGAATATTGAAATAAGAGGTTAATTTCAAAGAAAACTCCATAAAGGACGGGAATTATATCACAGATCCGGTTCTATACTCTAGTAATCATAATTGACTGTTGACACCAATTGGCAAAACGGTACATGATGACAGAATCCTCTCTCTCAGAGCACTCACTACGTATTATTAGCTGTCGAGGGATGCTGAATGTTATATAAAACTGTACCAGACGAGTTAACTGGATATACACCACTTACAAAGTAATTTTCTATGGCCTCTCCCTGGCTGACATTCAGAATCACTCTTGTTCGCTTCGGGATGTGGCACATGTGTTGAAACACTCAGTTTTTATCCAATTTGTCTAGTAATAATGGGAATCCAAGTGCTTAAGCCCAAACAAACATGTGTATTTCATTGCAACTCACACTAGACAGTGCATGCAGGCTCGACGAGGTTTGAGCAAAGGAAAAATCAACATCTTCAAAAGGGTTTGACTCCACCTTCAAATTAAAGCATGTCTGAAGTATTCTTGGTTTCTGCGGCGTCGAAGTGTAGTTCGGCATGATTAACTCGACCTATGTTCCATGACAATGGTCGTCACTGCGTCGCATGAGTTTGAAAATCTGGTCTACAAAACATCAGCAACAATGACTTGGTAGAGACAAGCTCTCTGCGGGTAGTCACATATTTCATTTCATGTAGAGGAATCGGTGGGTATCAAAAGGTCAAGAAGAAGTTAATCCTATTGGAAGTGAGAAAACAAAGCATTTATGGCTTCTAATGGGTGCTGCTTCGTCTCTTACTGTATAGAGTCTTGATCTATGAAACATAGCTGTTGTTGGTTGTGTCATAATACTCACTCACTCGCTAACCGCCCTTTCCCAGATCGGCCATTGAGATTGAGTGATGGAAGGACATGCTGTAGACGACGAAATATCCATGTCAAAAAATCTTAAGAATAGTTCCTCGTACGCAAAATGATACATGCGATTCAGTCTTGTGTAAGGGCGAAATTGCCTCAAGACGATTAAAAAAGTGCTGAGATTTCAGAAAGTGCGTCATACAGTGAAAAGACTTTCCGTTGTCATTTTTATGAGTCAACTGACTTTCAAAATTGCCTTTTCTCCATAACTTTGCATTGAATCACAAGTTAAGCACTTTCAACTTATAAATAGCCTTTCAAAAATGCAAAACACATAAGTAATAAAATAGCGACCATTTATACCTATCAATAAGGAGTTTATAGGATATCAGTCCCAAGGTAAAATCGAGTCAGTCGCCATTTTAATCATCACACGACCCAACAGTTCATGAGTCGATCGAGCACGCGAGCTCCACAAAGCTCCCCCAATGGCACGGCAGGTAGACCGCCTCTAATATCGGAGGCGTATCTTGATTTTGGATCGCAAAGGCTATTCATGTGCTCCTTGTTCGTGCTTTTGCAAGCGTGGAAGCTCTACGATTTGGTTCTTTTAAAGAATGACAAACTACAGACAGTGCTCGGTTCGCAAAGTAAGGATCTTGGTGACT